>VUQG01045724.1:0-14702 GCA_015106755.1 Etia nguti
CACTGTCCGTGCAGATGCGCTCACACCTGCCTGCTGCCATTCCTGAGCAAGCTCTGCACTGGTGGCACTCCGATTCCGCAGCTGAATCCTCTTTAGGAGACGATCCTGGCGCTTGCTGGACGCCCTGAAGCCTTAACAGAAATTGAACCCTTTTTCCTTGAAGTTCTTGATGATCCTATAAATTGTTGATTTAGGTGCAATGTTAGTAGCCACAATACCCTTGCCTGTGAAGCCATTTTTATGCAACGCAATGATGGCTGCACGCATTTCTTTGCAGGTCACCATGGTTAACAATGGAGGAACAATGATTTCAAGCATCACCCTCCTTTTAACATGTCAGGTCTGCCATTCTAACCCAATCAGCCTGACATAATGATCTCCAGCCTTGTGCTCGTCACCATTCTCACCTGAGTTAACAAGACGATTACTGACATGATCTCAGCAGGTCCTTTGATGACAGCAATGAAATGCAGTGGAAAGGTTTTTTTGGGATTAAGTTAATTTTCATGGCAAAGAAGGACTATGCAATTCATCTGATCACTCTTCATAACATTCTGGATTATATGCAAATTGCTATTGTAAAAACTTAAGCAGCAACTTTTCCAATTTCCAATATTTATGTAATTCTCAAAACGTTTGGCCACAACTGTAGGTCTGCAGATGCAATCATTTTACCAGCAATTAGAACAATAAATTCAAACACAATCCAAACAACAATCTACCAAGTTGAATGTTTCATAGTCCAGAAGCCTCTAGCCATTTCTGGGCAGGTAAGAATGTCTCCTGTGATAATTAAACATATCCTGCATGATGGCTGCAGGAAGCGTGAGCAATGAATACAAACACCCAGGCGTTATTAATTTGTTAGAGATTTACAAAAGGTGCTCCTCATCCTTAACCTTTAAAACCACCTTCACACCTCAGCTAATCTTCACTTCTGGCCTAATTAGAGTCAGCTGAGGCTGATTCAAAATCTGATTATTTCTTGTAATCAGATAATCTAAGGTGCTCAATATCACTTTTCACTGTGTTGAGACCTGCTGACCTGATTATGTTTCATCTAATAAGAGCTGAGGCCTGCGCCCCAGTCAAAGTGTTATTAATCAATGTTCCATTACCCTTGTTATACCCAAGCAATGCAATTAGGCTTTACAACTTAGTCAGCAAAGAAAAAAAAAAAGTTTACAACACGGTGGGCTACAATAAATTAGTGCCGGTTCAGTGAGCTGAAAAGCAAATTTGAGAGTTGTGGCTTAAGTCTGACCTCAACAAATCAGAAGCAAGTCACAAAGTTCCAAAATTTGCCCTTATCCATGTTATTTTTCTTACTTCTAATGCTACCACGGCAAACTGAAACATAATGACTTTGAGCAACAGAATAACAGTATAATGAAATATTTTTTTATCCTTGGGAAGAATTACTTTGACAATCAAGGGGACACCATGCCCTTTTAGCTTCAGCTAAAAGCCCACAGCAGGGCGATTTTTGCATCCGGAGAGCTTAAACTTGAAATTGCCCTGCTCCATATGAGGGCTCATTCATCCCTCACCATAGGCTATGTATTTTGTGCCTCAGCACACTTGATTAAAGCTGCTTTGATCTCAGCCTAATATTATTAGCCAAAAATGAGTTCATTTATAGTCTTTGTCAGTCATTTTAACATGGAAACTGATTGGTATCCATTACAAAGATTCGCTAATCACCAAGCTTCTTAACATCCTCCACAAGGCCTCTTTCCAAATCATTGTCCCAAATTACCTTACCCAATCATCATTATCCTGATTGTTTTGGGACATATTTTAAAATGCCCTCCAGGTTTAAGGAGAAAAAGCTTGAAAAGACAGGTGGGAACTGCTCAAAGTGGTAGGTTTTTCTTCTCAGACTCCTGATACAAAGTGGAGTTCTGCATTAATTAGCTGGAGTGGAGTTTCCCACTGTGCAGACTTGTGGAGAGGGACAGTGTTTTCGCAGCAGGCAGGCAGGAAGAGCAGGGGCTGTCTTCACCCTGCCAGTCACAGAACTGGGCTGACAGATGAGCTGAGACAGAAGCCCTGGAGGCTCATTACCCAAGAGGCTGAACCATCTCTGGATAGATCTCCTCCTCTCCTTTCTGCCTCTCACTGAAGTCTCTCTTTGTTGCACTGCAATGAGCTGTGATTTAAAGAGGCAAGGTTTCAACTACATTTTGTTCATGATAAGTTCCTAATATTCACGCTGGAATACCTTACTGACTTATTTTTACTTTTGGCCTCATTTTCCAGTGTGCTGGGCATTGCTAACATAATTTGCTGGATTGGAAACATAACAGCAGAACAGAAAACAGCACTACAAATCCTGTCTCCGCTATATTTAGACCATTGTTTCTTTTTTTTCTTCAAACTTTTCTGCATTACCATAGTGGCATACTTCACACACCTTATTTAGTTGTTATCAGATCCATAAATATTGCCGGTAGGTGCCTTCCTCTGCTCAATAAGGTTGAGTATACTGTCACTGTCCAATCTACTCAGTGATAAGACAGCAAGACATATTATGTAGATGTGACATCTAGTGTACATGTACACATACACATATAATGTATCTTTGTAAAATGTGTTTTACATATGTTCATTTCCAATCTTAAGTATTTTTGGTGCCTAAATGATATCAAGTTTAACAGATGAGCCCCGAACTTGTATGGCACAGAGAGTCAAGTGCTTTAAACATCCTCCTCTCTTCTAGCCACTCTTCGTGTGTGTGTGTGTGTGTGTGTGTGAGTGTGTGTCAGCGTGTGTGGCATCACACTGCTGATAGTTATTTCCTTTCCCGTGATGTGATAACCACCTAGACGGGAGAGGAGGCAACATACTGACAGCATGCATGGGATTGATAACAACCATCCAATTTCCTCATAAGATTTGAAACTGGTGTTCCCAGACAGCGATGATACAAACCAAAAAATACACAAAAAAGTAGTGCCTACTGTGTCAAAAAGAGATATCAAAGGTTCCTGACTATGAGCCACTACGTGATATGTTGGAGGTGAGAATAGGCTGCTAATAGACAAGCAGCAGATAAACTTGGAACAAAAAGTTAGGTTAATTATGTTTGGTCGATTATTTCTTTGTTGTAACAATACTTTTTGGCAGTAAATCCAACAGCGATTTCCAGAAGTGTTCCTGAGCCCTTACAGGGATTTCCATGACAGAATTATTTTCTGTTTTTACTGTAGAGCTGCCTGAGGGACCAAAGATAACAATACGGATTTTTTAGCATATTCCTCACACAGAGATTTCTACAGATTCGCAGAACATTTTGATGATTAGATAATGAGATATTCAAAGTCTTCACAATTTTTCACTGAAGGACATTATTCTGAAACTGTTCTGTAATTTATAAATAATGTTTTGTTGCAAACTGGTCTGTTCATCTTTACTTCTGAGAAATTCTCCCTTTTGAAGATGTTCTTTTTATATCAACTTGTTGCCAATTAACCTAATTGGTTGGAAAACGTTCCTCCAGCTGTTTCTTTTTAGTACCGCTTACCTTTCCAGTCATTTGTTGTCCTAACTTTTTCGTGATGTGTTGTTGCCATCAAACTCAATATATTTAGCATAAAATAGTGCAATGTCTTAATTTAAATAATTGATATGTTTTCTTTTTTATTGTGAATAGAACATGGGTTTGTGAGATTTGCAAATTATTGCATTATAACTGTGTTTAAATTTTGAACCAGTCTTTTTGAAATTAGGATTGTAGGTCTAAATTTTACCAGCTATTTAAGCATTAAGGGATCCAATTATGACTTTCAGCAGCTACTTCGAATAAAAGTTTAACATTTAGGGGTAACTTGATCTGTTTAACCATCATTTTGACTCAGTTTGGCAGATATTTAAAGCCAATTTCCTTTTGTTGGCTTGATTTTCTGGTCCACCATCTAGTATCCAATGGCCTTGATTGGCCAAATAAAATCTTTTTTTGCATGTACTGTAAACCTTAAACTTTAAATGCACTAACTGACAGGCAGCAGTTTTCAAAAGACATTTCATTTCTCGTGCCAGATGCACAGGCCATTCTAAAAATGAGATGGCAATGAATTTATCTTGACAGAAATCTGCCTGCTCAAAGAAGGGCAATCTAGCCAACTCCTGCTATTGAGCCAGACAATAGATTTCTAAAAGCCTCGCTATGAGAGAGGAAAGGAGAAGGAGGTAGGCAGAAAGAAAAAAAATAAGACATAGAGACACAAAAGGTAAATGTGAAAGACAGAACTAATAATCTCAGTAAACTGACAAGGCTCACAGGAGCTAAAATAGAAATATATTCACTCTGGCAGTGCAGAAACACCTTTTGTTGGGCTTTATGAACTCAGGCCTAAAGAAAACAGAAAAAAAACCCAACTTTATGAAGAAGAGAATGGTGACACTGAAAATGCTATTTACATCATATACAATTGCTGTATGCCTGTGAGTCTTGCAGCCTTTAAGGCTGGCCATGTGTGATGTGAAAAAGCTTCTGTGTGATTGAAGAAGGCTGAGACTGAGTGAAGATCCTCTCTTCCAGAAAGGTCAAAGCCAGTAAATGGGGGGAAGTTCATCATTTGTCTGCCAACAATCATCAAGAGACCACAGAGGCCAATTGAAAGTTCAGACTAGGGGGACCCACATGGGTTTCCACAACAGTCCACTCACATGCCTGCAGAAAATCTCACGGTGCCTGTTATGGCAGGTTATTTATCACATAGTTTTTTGTCCCTTTTATCACTGTTAGATATGCTTAATATGTGAATTAGGAGTGAAAATCTGCACAAGGAAGAGAAAAGATTTTTTAAAAAGCCATTAACTGTATATCAGTGAGAGACACCTACTCTCTGCTCCTGTGTTGCTACAAAGGTCTGGAAGCCAGGCGCCACACCAAAGCCCAGCTCGTGAATGAATGGAGGCTCTGCCTGGCTGTGGATTTGTACCCGCACACCTGCCTCAAAGGCTGTATCTTCTGGAAGAAAAGAAATGGAGAGACCCAGTTAGTTAATGTAATCCCTTAATAAACAGAAATTTGCTCTGAATGTCGCTGGCTTTCTGAGTGGTTCAGGTAAGTTGTTTGAAAGCTGTTTAAACTCAAAAGCAAAATTAATCTTGGAAACAATCGTTCAGTGATGCATTTCAGGGATTTTGAGTCAAAGCCGTAGACGTAGGATTGCCTTTATTACAATAAACACGCTCGAGATGTGCTATGTGATTTGTTGTGACATCATACAGACAGTAAAAAAGGCTCAGTGCTGACTGCGTAGATGAAAGGACTGTTATCCTTTTATTCAGAGCACTTGTATGCACACACACATACACACACACTCGCAGAAGCAAGCACCAAAAGGGCCATAACATTTATGGTCAAAGAGAGAGCGATTTTTGCAGAAATCGATAATGTTCTCTCCCCGTGTCCTCACATTCAGCCGCGTGCTCGCGGACATTCAATCAAGGCATTCCCATGCCAGCTGATCAGCCTGACACCTCGAGGTGCTCGGCAGCCAAGATATTGGAGTCGTTCGCAAATCGACATACTGCTCACACAGATGCACAACGGCATCAGCCCGCACTGATCCACTCATCAATCAAACATCTGCAGTGACTGATATGACGACAGCGTGGATGCAGTCACATTTAGCAACAGATGAAGGGCTCAAACGTGCCTTTTTTTCCCTGCTCTGTGTTTGAGAACATCAGTTGTGTGTGTAAAAGGGTATGAAAGAAACACTGGCTGTATGAGAGAGATAATCAGTCCACATTTCTGAGAGAGTAAGTATAGGGAGGTGTGTGCATGTAAAACATGATGAGAGATGTAGACTCTTTATTCATGTGTGGGGGAGGAATTGTTTTTGTTCTTTATCTTGTGCAGTGTTCAATCTTTCACGTCTTTTAAACAGATCATCTCTTTTGTGATGACAGCCTTATCTGTAGCTAACAAATTTAATGTCTGATCAAAATTTCGACTGGACGAGGATGATTTACATGCAACTGCAGCACAACATCTGTGCATGTTGTAAATACCATATGGCCAAAAGTATGTGGGGACATGAGCACAGCGCACGCTGCTGAGATTTGCTTGCATTAGAATACAAAAACATTGACATGGTTTGCAGCTGGTCTCGCTTGCTGTTGCTGTTTCAAGGGTTCTGACCCGAACCATTAAAAGTATAGCGTCAATCAAAAAGTGTATATGGAGTTTTGGGATTTTTTTCCCCCTCTGATGCTTGATCCAAATTTGGTATATCATTGAACACGAATTCAGTTTGACGATGGTTTCATCTGCTCAAGGAGGGAAACTGCAGGGCTTAATTTTAATCTTCGGTTTAGCATGTTGACAACTTTACAGCCAAATGTGATCTAATAGGAAACACAAACATGTGTAATGTGAAAACTAGAAGCCTCCCCTGCACATACACTGAGATTGGACTATTCAGTGATGCTAGCGATGTCGTTTGTCTAGTTGCATTTTTTTAAATGAGCGTCTCTATCATAGATTCGTCAGTTTTCAGCTAGTTGATACTACTTTACATAATTTTAACTATTTTTTTCCACCCCACTGCTTAAGAACATATCACAAAACAATAATTATTCAGTGTAGAATATTTGTCTTTATATGGTTATTTATAGTGGGACTTGTTAAAAGAGAAACACAATACCCAACTATGTCTTCTTAATACTATTACTGTTATAATGCTATAACAAATGCCCCATTAGCACTGTAAGATTGCACATAATTAGCCACTGTTGTCCAAAGACGATTAAAAACCATTAAAGAGCCCTTCTGTTGTACTGGATGACATAATCCTTCATTAAAATGAGCACTTAACAGTGTAAACAAAGAATTTCATCCCTGAGCTACTGACACTAACTACGCTGGCTG
Organism: Etia nguti; assembly: GCA_015106755.1. Classification (NCBI taxonomy): domain Eukaryota; kingdom Metazoa; phylum Chordata; class Actinopteri; order Cichliformes; family Cichlidae; genus Etia; species Etia nguti. The sequence continues at coordinate 6,887 of VUQG01045724.1, forward strand.
TTTATTTTAATAAAGGAGTATGTCACCCTGTGAGACTGTGTGCTGTCTAATGTCTTTTAATTGTATATATATGACAAAACTGTATTCGTATGAGTAGCAAATAAACAAAGGCTGTCAGCATAAACAATAACTGCAGCATATATTCTCTGCTGGTTTTTATTTTGCCAAGGGATGTCCGACATTTAATAAGTTTTACAGAGTGTACAGAGTATTTCTGCAAGCAGTAGCTGATTAATATTCCCTTTATTATTATAATTTTTTTTCAGCAGTCACTTTTCTGATGGCCAATTTGTATGTGGGGATATGGCCACCCGATTTTAACTCTTCCTGCTATGTTATTTATCTTTGTGTTCAGGTGTTGTTTGGAGTAGTAGACTCATTTGTAGCACTTTCTGTAATGCATATGTCCATATGCTGAACTGGATGCTAATGTATCCAGCAATCGTCAACATATAAAAAACTGTGTTGAAATCAATGTATCAGTGAATCTAAGAAAATTTTATATTCTGAAAAAGTTCCCCAAATTTTGTGTAAAAAGGGTAAACTTTTATTTTGATTAAATATTTCAAAATTAATTACTTCAAAACATTTTGATTGTTTGTTTTACTTTCTTTTTCATTTTGTGAGCTAAAGTCATAAGGGGAAAAAAGTTTTCATAGGGCTCTATACAGTGCAGTGAAAAACTAAGTATAATAATAATAATAATGTATACTTTATTGATCCCCGTGGGGAAATTCCTCTCTGCATTTAACCCATTCACTCAGTGAAGCAGTGGGCTGCCATTGGGCGCCCGGGGAGCAGCGTGTAGGGACGGTACCTTACTCAGGGGTACCTCAGGGTAGTCGTTCAGGGGAATCGAACCCCTGACCTTCCGATCACGGGGCCAACACTTTACCTACTGAGGTCGTCCACGAAGCCAATACGTCGCTGTGGGTGCCTGCACCTCTCAAAAGCTCGTCAGCAGATGGAAGCATGAAGAGCTCTAAAATCTCCAGTTAGATGACCGAGTTGATTTGGACTGGATAAAATCCAGTGGAAAAACCACTACCAACATCAGGAAATGGCATGGCACCGGAAATAATCACAAACTGTGGAAACTTCACACTGGACTTCAATTACCCTTGATTCAGTGCCTCTCCAGTCTTCCTCCAGACTCTAGGATATTGGTTGCTAAAATGAAATGCTAAGTTTACTTTCATCTGAAAAGAGGACACTGAACCACTGAGCAACAGTCCGGTTCTTTTTCTCCTTAGCTCAAGTAAGACACTTCTGATGTCATCTCTGGTTCAGGAGTCCCTTGATATTAGGAATGCGACAGATGTAGCCCCTTTCCTGAAGACGCTGGTAAGTGATGGCTCTTGATTCACTGACACCAGCCGCAGTCCACAGCATGTTAAACTCTCCCAAGTTCTTGAACTGACTTTTAAATATTTTCTTTTTTCTCTTCCAGTCAAGTTTTCATTCTCGGTGAACAGCCACCCTTTTCAGCAATGACCTTCTGTGGCTCATCCTCTTGATGGAGGGTGTTGTCCTCTGAAAAACTGTCAAGTCAGCGATCTTCCTCAAGACTGAGGCTGTCTCTACATATCAGACTTATAAAACAGTCTACTTGATGATGATTTCTCTGCTTTTCTGAAGAGCATAAACTGCAGAATGTCACCCTATTTTACCCACATCTGCAAATCTCCAGACAGAAAAGATCCCGATCATTCACTGAGATCAGTAGCAGACTTTTGCATTTGACAGCTAATAAATATGAGAAAATGACCTGGCTCTGAGAATGATGGTCATGTTCGGGTTGATCTTTTTACACAGGAGTGCATCTGCTCCTCTCTATTAGCCCATCACAGCAGCTGCACCACCAGCCAAAGCTAACAAACTGTGTGCATAATTTCTTCTGAGATTCCCTTCAAATCAAAGGTCTCTACAGGATGTCACAGACAGCCGTCCTAGTACTCACTGGCAATTTGACAAGTTTAAAGAAACAGCTCACCTTTCCAGAGTATTCACATACCAACAATCAATTTGATTTTATTCCAGCCAGGGATTAAAATGTTATTTAACAGAAGCAGACACATACATAGGTCAGAATCAAGCCATGGCAGTATTTTCATTAGCAATTAATCATGATTTTTCAGTTAACGCGTTGGTCTATAAAATGTGGAAAAAGCTAATCGTCATACTTTACATTAGCTTTTATTCACATCTAGTTGTCTTGCATTACATAGCTAATAGAAACAAATCCAGTACACAAGAGCAACAGAAGAGCAAAAGGGTAATAAATGATGATAAAGAACACCAAATAAGCTAACCATCCCGCAAATGAACGTTGCTTAGTTGTAAGACACTAGAATCAGACTGTTCAAGACCTTTATCTCTCATAACAAGACATCAGTTTACACAGAACAAGATGCAGCACATGAAACAATGATCTCTTGCTGTGAGTGAAAATGTGTTATTTGTATTCACTCACTGAATCTCTTGAGAAGCGTACGTATGTGCGCGCCTGTGTGAGCATAAGAGATCAGAGCAAGTGGGAATGGCTGTGCTTGTTTGTGCTCCCATCAGTTCAGCTTCCCTTATCAAAAGATGATCAAGAGGATCATGGATAATGATGTTTGCTACATATGACCATAGCTTTAGCAGAATCACAGATCTGCAGTTACCATCTATTTCATCACTGCAGTCACACTCACTTGACCTATATTGCCCTCTGTGCAGTCAGAGGGCTGGACTAAATTAGGATGCTATCAACAGCTACAGTCATAACCTGAATCCTGCTTGCTTTGTTTGACAGATATTTAATGCAGGTGGTGTTCTGATTTCACCTCCATTCACCTTCAGTATTTCAGCTCACTATGGGTAAACAGAGAGGTCGATCGACGGATCTGCGCATGCAAGACTGTGGGTGTATGAATACTGTGTAAAAGATAGGATGAAAAAGTCCCACCACAGCCTATCACCTTCTTCTCTCTATTTCACCTTTCTACAAGATGTGTCGCATTCAGGACTGGGCATGTCAGGCTTCATAAAAGGTCTGTATTATGTGTGTAATGTAGGAAAGCAAAAATGACTTGGCAGCCTTTCCTCATAAAGTCTGTAGGATCACGTGAACGCTCACTAATGTATTACACTTACCGACTGACTACAGTTTATATTTGATGGGCTTGTCTCTTTTTATTATTATCTTGTCTTTTTGCCTTCTTCTTGGTCCAATAAAAAATGCATGATCATCAGATGAAAACAAATAAGCTCTCTTTCTTGCTTTCCTTGTTTCTAATCAAGCATCAGGTCAACATTTAAATGTGTCCTTTTATTTCAGTAAATACATACTTACTGAAACAGATGATAATCCAAACATGATCAAGTATAACAGTGTGCATGTTAACCTAGTCGTACACATGCTAGTGTTGGGGCTCATTTACTCATTACTATACTGAGCTTCTGAGCTGTTCCTAGAATTACCATCAGATTCATACAATGTGTGAACCAGGCAGTTTTACTCTTATCAAAGTGCATAATTTAGCAATTTAGAATAATTCTGAATTGCTGATAGGCCTGCTTGCAATCACAAATACTGCCGAGCCCCCATTTCTCATTATAGGGAAACAAAATTACCTCAAGGTGCATCATGGAGAAAGCCACCAGAGACTATGGCTCAGTGGAAAAAGAATAAAAAAAATCACCTTAAAGTTGACCTGTATAAAAATAAATAAAAAAAGAAGCTACTTTCAGTTACCCCCTTGCCACAAGCGGTCGTCACAGCGGGTAGCTCCGCATGTTTGATTTGGCAGAGTTTCACACCGGATGCCTTTCCTGACACAACCCCGAAGAGAATTTGTATGTCTAAATGGAAATGAACCAGCAACCTTTTGCTTGCCAAACAAATGTGTAAACCAATACAATATGGTTGTGTCTTTAAAATAAATAAATAAATAAATAAATAAGGAAGCTAGTGGAGCACAAAGACTATTTGCTCTGTCAGACCAAAATGTGAAACTCAAAGGACTTATTAGACATCTGACATCTGCTGACAAACAAAGAAATGCGGAGAGAGGAGCATAGAAAAGATACAAGTTTTCTTTGTGATAAATATAACTATGAAACTCTTCAAACATGTTTCTCTTCTGTTTTGTTTGGTCTTTATTTATTAGTAAAACCCAGCAGTGAAGGATATCTGACCTATTACAACTCCATGCAAAAAGGCTACGCTAAGTCTTTAGCCCACATGTTTTCAGTCAATATTATATATTTGCTTTTTACTTTTCATTTCTCTTCCCTTACTGGTTACTTAGTTAGGAACACTTGCTCATTAACACAGGTATTTAATATGTCATTCACAGCAACCCAGTACATTTAGGCATCTGCTTGAGCTCAAATTGACCATCATAACAGAGAACAAAGTTGATTTAAGTGGTTTTGAATATGGCATGGTTGTTGGTTACAGACATTCTGGTTTGAATATTTAAAAAACTACTGATCTACTGGGTCTTTTTTTTCACACAGCCATTTCTAGCTCTCGGGTTTAAAGTGAAAAAAAAAAAAGAGAAAAAGAAAATCTCTGTTGAGCTGCAGCTCACAGCACAAAAAATGCCTTGTTGACTTCAGAGGTCAGATGACCTCTGGAATCAAGAGGACTTAAAGCACAGACTTGTGAGCACATGTACAGCATTTAGTGTCAGGAATTACTGTGCCTAACCACAGCCCCAGAAAGATGATGCTGATTTCTAGAGCATATATTCATTTACATAGCACTGTCCAGTTCATCGTGTCCACATATAAAAATTCAACTTCTGTTGAACTAGAATCAATTTCTTTAATGCACACACATTTTTCACCTTTCAAAATCTCACCATGAGGTCCATTTAGCAACTTTTCTGGAGTGTTTGATCATACCGTATGATCTTTAACAGCCCACAAGTTTCCCAGTCGTCACGGAAAAGTTCACATCTCTACATTTTTCGAACACTTAATCTATGTTTATGTTCACCTGTTTAATCATCCATCCAGTACTCTGCTTCTCTGTTTAACATAAATGAATTCGACCGGATTCTGTATTCAGTCTTATGTCTCGCATTTTTTTGTAAAAAGCTACAGCGATATCAGTTCAATTCATATTCAGATAGAAACATCGTAGATAAATCTGAGCAACAGTCAAATCATACAGAGCTAAAATACTGTCCTTGCTAAATCTTGACATGAAGAGTAATGACATTTTCCAAGCAGACTGAAGCAGACTGAATGAAACAGTAAAAAGCAGCAAATGAGTACAGCATTCAGATGTGCCACCTATGCTACTGTAGCTAAGATGCCTAGAAAAAGATTTTTTGACCAATATCCTGTAAAAATACCCAACTAAACATAATATTTGGATGGCGGATTGATTAAGAATTAAACTCTGATCCCTTGTGTTTTATTCCCCTCGTCAATTTAGGAAACAATACGGTTCAATCAAAGAAGCACTCTAAACCAAAAAACACAAAAGATTGCACATGAGAACATCACACTGACATCACAAAAGGAAAAGATACAAAAAGTAAAGATAAAAGGATCAAGGACTTTCCACTTCCATTTGCACTTGGCTTAACCTGCTGACAAAAAAAAAATCTGCTCCTTTTCTCAGTGTTTTCACCATCGCTTTTATTTCATAACAGCAGACAGAAAATGTACAGACAAGGCACGATTTTAATGGCGGGCTCCGATGCTTGTTTGGGTTGTACTTTCCTGTTTGCCACATAAGATGGAAGCTAAAATCTGATAAGATGAATGGCAAACAGATGGGAAATAGACAACAGAAGACGACAGAAACCTCTGACTGCTGATGTCTCTCACAAGTATTTATCAAGAAAGGCCTTGTAAAATACAACACTCTGGCTTCATTTTATAAAAAGAGGGGGACGTGAGGAAAGCAAGTGAAAAAGGATGAAAAGGAGCTAAAGCAGAGATAAAAAAAAGCAAAGTGACATAAAAAGAAACATTAAATCCCATTGTCCCATTTACAAAGCAGAATTCAATAACTCTGTGATTCTTTGCATATCTCTTACAATCTGCATCCCTTCAACCAGGGCACAATACAACTGGCTGTTTAGAAGAGTCTAGTTTTTGCACACATGGGCTGACTTTATCTTTAAAGAAAATCCTCTGTGATGATGATCAAAAGAAAAATATATCTGATATAAGAAAGGACTGGACTTCAGTGTCATCACAGTTTGCGACTTTGCCTGTAATGTGTCTGAAGGGCTTTTCATTATTCTACAAACACTGTTGTGCTGTTGAATGGACAGGGTGCTGAGTGCATAACGACTGCTTGCTGACTTTAAATGGAAAAATGGATGAACTTTAGGTATTATGACATTTTCAGAGGTTAAATGTAGTACCAGAGTGCTCTTAAAACAGCCAACGCAAAATATTTACCTAAAGATCCAGTTCCTTCTCTCCTTACATTGAATATGGCACCCCTCAAGGATTTTAGATCCTCTTCCTTTTCCACTTTACCACATGCAATAACTCTGTACAGTACAGCGTGTCCGTTTGGCAGAAAGACAGCTGCCACATTATTATAACAATATACAAGATACATTATCATATACTATAATTACATATATGATTTTTAAATAATTTCAACTGCAATGACAAAATGGTTTTCAAAATATCAAATACATAGACCGATATAGATGACAGCAAATATGCATCAGGTCATATACAACTGCAAAGGAGGAGCTGGCATGAATGTACGCTGACAAATTTGCTCGCTGATGTACAGCTACTGTACTCATGCCAAAGAAGCTTAAATAGCATACGCTATATGAGATTTGTCAATTAGATGGGTAAAATGCTTATAAGATGACCCATTAGAAGATTTGTCCTGGCACTCAGATTTGCTCCGACTGGGCTGTGCTTGAGTTTCTGGCTTGCTTGAAATAAGGTTCTGTATGTGTTCTTACAAGTCTATAACAAGAATTATATTTAAATTATAAATCCCCACCCAGTATAAAATAAATAAATAAATAAACAGCTTGGTTGAAAGCTCAGACCATATAACAGTTTTCTGTGGAAACTCTTTCTAGCCTCTGAGCAGCAGTTATACAGCAGGTAAAATAAGTATTGATCACGTCATCAGCTTTCTAGGTAAATATATTTCTAAAGGTGCTACTGATATGAAATTCTCACCAGATGTCAGTAACAGCCCATCCAGTCCACACATGCAACAAAATCAAACCATAAATTAAGTTATTTGTGATAAGAAGAAATGACAAAGGGAAAAGGTTTTGAATACACAGTAGTGAAATGTATTTAAAACTTTGTACAAAAAGCCTTTGTTGGTGATGACAGCTTCAAGACACCTCCTGTATGGAGAAACTAGTGGCATGCATTGTCCAGGTGTGATTTTAGCCCATTCTTCCACACAAGCAGTCTTCAAATCCGGAAGGTTCTGTGAGCCCCTTCTATGAACTGTGAGCTTCAGTTCTTTCCAAAGACTTTCAATTAGATTCAGTTCAGGTCATTCTTGCAGCTTTATTTTCTTTCTCTGAAACCAATTCAGAGTATCCTTGGCTGTGTGTTTGGGATCATTGTCTTGCTGAATGACCCACCCTGATTTAATCTTCATCATCCTAGTAGATAGTAGAAGATTTTTAGCAAAAAATCTTTTGGTATATCTTTCCTTCAAATATATAAAGCATGCCAGTGCCATGTGCTGATTGATTGATTGATTGATTGATTGATAATACTTTATTCATCCTGAGGGAAATTGGGTTAAGGCTGCCAGCCTTGCCAGCGCCATCTTACCCTTCCGACCATACATACATTACACAGA
>VUQG01045725.1:0-13822 GCA_015106755.1 Etia nguti
TGTGTGTGTGTGTGTGTGTGCTCATATGGGTGTGAGGTTATCACTCTAATTCTTATCTGGTCATTTGCATTATCTGGGCACAGCTACTGCATTGTGTTGGATTTGCTGATTTCTGGCAGTGAGATGTTACTGTTGTTTTTCCACATAGATGGATACAGTGTAAAGGGACAGGGTGGAGGAGGAGGGACAAGGAAAGGCCAAACCATTGTCATGGATCAAAGATCAAAGATTGTCTTTGTGATGATGGAGTAGCAGTTAAAGCAAATGGGCGCATGAAAATTCTGGGAGCAGCTTTGCCTTCCCTGAGGCTTTTAGGCAATTTGTGTGTTTGCGTATGTGTGTGTGTGTGTATGTGTGAGAGAGAGATGAGTATAGGTTCTAAAAATGCTGTAATATCTAACTTGGGTTTTATTCCTCTGCCCTATTTACGAAGGAGCAAATAGACAATTTCAAAGCAGACTGGTTTAAAAAGGCAGAATTCACACCCATTAAAACCATTCAAACCTATTTATTCAAGTACTCTAAGTAACTCTAATACCCTCATCAAAGTACATGTGCATTACTCTCAACCATTTAATAGTGTTGACTCTTGTGCCCGAATTGGCTCCTGATGCTGATCCACCCCTTTGTCAATATGTGCACTGATATCAGTGAAAGCACCCCTGGTGTTAGATCCATTGCAATTGATCAGCGAGTTAGATAGAGACACATCTGCTTTGGCAAGCACGGTGAACCACAGTCGGGAATCCGTTTTGTACCCTGTAGCTTTCCAACTAATATCACTCAGCCAGGAAGTAGATTTTAACAATATTTCACTTTAAAATGTCGTTAACAGCTATGGATTTTAGATTTTTATCACTGGGGCTAAAATCAACCGTCAGATGATTGGTGACAAATTTAGTCAGTTATCTAGTCAGTGGAGTGACAGGAGATGAATAATAAACTATTTAAAATAAGGAATCATTACAGTCAGTCATCTTTAAACTTTGGATTAGGTGAGGTAAAACAACTGCGAGTCAGTTTTTTGAACCTTAAATTCAGAAATAATAAGAAAAAAATGTCTCCTTTCGTCTTTGGCTCCAGCAGTTACCTTTACTCATGTCCCTACACAAGTGAGTTGTCTCAACCTGTGATTTACACAAGAACCACTAAGGAGCACTTGTCACACGGATTTGTCTTCTTTGTTCTCAAAACCCTGTTGTCTCTATCACTTCTACCTTTCTTCTCTCCGCTGCTGTGATCCAGGTTTTCAGGGAAAGGTGTTGCTCTGGTGTTGCCAGAGGTACTGAATTACCCTACATGCTATGGCTATTTTCATCCTCCAACCCGTCTCAGAGCTTCTCTAACCAAATGAGGACTGGCTGGTTACTCTGACCAGTTGGGAAAACTGCTCCATTAAGCTGGCTGAAGAGCCTTGTGGGACTTCTTTTTAAAAGCTGTCTGGGGAAAAAAAAAAGTCTCTTGCCTCCAAAGCATCTTTAATGTAATATTGGTTGCACTAAAGTGTTACTAGTTATATTATTTATTTAATTTAGTTACATTTTTGTCATTAGATTTTTATTAGACTTTTAACCCCCAAATCTTGCTTCGACTTTAAATAGAAATCTTTCCTCTCAAGTGAGCTGTTTCTGTGTTTGACATGCAGTTTCCAGGATTACACCTGGTTTTTGTACCTGACATAAGCAGTCTGAACCAGTCCAGCCAAGTGCCGGAGAGAGATCTGGAGACGCACAGAAAGGAGGAAGTCACGGCACTGCACATAGCAATTTAAATTTTAATTGCCTAGATTTATCTTCCCCATACAGTGTGACGGGCTGATAACTAGGGCTGATAGCAGAGGGAGCCTGTTTGTTAAAGCTTAGCAACATCCAGATATCTGGGCAAGAGCCACGAGAAGGAGAAGAATGGATTTATTGCAACATTTCCTAACCTGCAACAAACCGCTACGTTCACAGTACAATGCACAGTTCAGCCAAGGCTTAAGTGCTGGGTATACTCTTAAAGCCAAACAAATTGGGCCATTTCAGCCTGTCTATGGTACTAAATCACTTACACTAAGTACAACAGTAAATTGCTGCAACACTCAAGCCAGTAGTGTGCCAGGGTAAACTTTTCTCAGGTTAGCCAGTCAGGTTTTAAACAAGCATTTAGTTGTTTTCAGGAGCAATCAGCCCCTCAGTCAATCCCAGAAAGTTTTTAAAATCCTTACCTCACCTCCCAAGATCCATAATTGTGTGGTAATGGTATATTTTTAGCTTTACCAAGGTATATTGTGTCACAAAGGCAAGTTTTCATTGTGGCAGCATATTGTAGTTGAAGAAAGTCTTGCAAACAGCTGTGGATTTGCAGGTGGTTGGTGGTCCCCTACAAAGATCAGGTCTAGTGTATTATATCTGGAAGAGCAGCTGAAAATAATAGATGGTTACTTGAGTGAGAAAATAAAAGACTGTGGGTTAGAGCAGCTGATCAGTAACTTGTAGGTTGCTGGCTTGAGTCCTTGGATGTAACAAAAGTAGTGATCGTAAAGACCAATTTAGACACGGAGGATAAAAATAACATAAATACTGAGTCCTTTACACAAGTTGGAGGAGGTTTTACATTAGTTACAAACAAGTAACAAGCAGAAGGACTATGCATGTGTTTGAATTATTCATAGTTCAAGAACTATGTTTCCTCTGATTTCTGTTAATCCTTCTGATTTACTGACAGGCTGATATTAGTTATTTGCCAGTCTGGCAGTTTTGGCATTTCTAACAACTGATTAAATGAAAATTAATGTTATATTTTATATTTTATTATAAATCTTTTTTTTTTTCTTATGCGTTGCAGAAAAAAATTAGCCAATATATGGGAATATCTGCCTGTTAAATCAACAAGTATCACTATTGTTCTTAGAAATCCTTTGTAGGTTTGGCGCTAATCTCTGCGTGTTTGTATGTGTTAAGAGAGTGGACAGGTGACTAGAGGCCATCCAGTCCCACATTAGAAATGGTAATCGTGTTTTCTGTGCTACTTATCACTTTGGCTGAACAAAAGAAATAATTTGTTTTCTTTACTTTTAATTGCGCGGTTCAGGTACCGCAACCTGGCCTCCCTCCATACTTTTTTTTTTTAAAAGAAACTCACACTTTTAGTAAGTATGTGTGAATAGTGTAGTGGCTTACACATTTGGCTAACAAGCAAAAAGTCATTGGTTCCCTCTCCAGGTGGAGACACATATCCCTTTGGGGTTGGGAAATGAATGGCATGTGGCATATAAAAATCTACCAAATCAAACCTAATAGTTTCCAAATAAAGGAGTGGTTCTGTAGCTTCCACTTATTTGATATGAGATTTGTTTAGACAGCAAAACAGCTGCAGACCAAAACCATATGTCACAGGCCAGAAGTGTGAGAGTTGGCAAACCTGGTTTTGGATGACAAAGATTAGCTTGATGATTATTAATGAAGGAAGTAGTGTACCACAAAGATTTTCACTACCAACAAAATATGAGGTTATACTTATTTCCAGAGTCAGCAATAGCAGGTGAACTCTTTAATTGTTAGCTTGAGAAAAGGGCCTTATTAAACTAGACAAAGGTGTTTCTTGTACAAGTTATTTTGCAGCTGATAGATATAAAAATAAAATCATGTATAATAAAACAACTAAGAATAGCGAAGTACATTTTTAGCTTTAACTGCTGTATATCTCATTTCAGTGGCCGAACCAGCAGCCTTATTTTGACCTAGATTCTTAAATGAGAACTGATTAAACATTAAAATGTTAAAAGTTCTGAAAGTTTTCTAAGTGCATAGTAGCTCATCTTGCTTGCTTTAAGGCATGAAGCTAAAAACTCTGTGATTCTTTCCTGAAAAACCTGAGAGATGGTTAATATTCTTATAGCGATGCAGATCTGGTTCATAGTCGAGTGTAATGTTTCAGTGAAGTGCTGAGAACAGGAGCTCCATGGCTTGTCACACAGTACAAACATCATCAATAAGGCCCCCCCTCCATTTATTTACTTCACTGCCTCTTTCACACTTTTGCTCATCTTCCTTATCATCCATCCATCTTTCCTTATTATCCCTTAGCCCCGTCTGCAAGTGCATGCATCAGTTATTTTTCCACATCTTTCACCACTCTGTAAATCTCCCCTCGCTAGTCACATTTTGTAAGTCAACATCAAAATAAAGATACTTGACCTCCATCTGTGTATATTCCTCTCCTTATTCTCCTTTTCCTTTTTCCTCTCTTTACTTCTATTAATGCTTTATTCCCAACAGCCATTAAGATTCATTTTCAGGCAAACTCGAATCAACAAATGCAATGGAAGTGTAATTGAATAATTTTCTTATGGGACACAGCGGCATAATGTGTAATTTCCTCAGTAAACAGTGTGCCACCATGCTGGTTTGTAATATGCTCTCACTCAATAGGCATTGCGCCCTGGAGTTGCATCTCAGATTGTGCAATATGAAACAACAGCCCAAGTGGGTGATGCTGAGCAATATGAACAATCACATCTTTTATGTTTCTTCATATTTCCCCAGATTTTTCTTCTCCTCTGCCAATTGTCTAACAATTAAAACCATACAAATGTACTTAATTAACTACAATAACATGCATTTAACTATCTGTTACTCGAAGTGTAATGAACCTTGTCTGTGCTCCAAAAAAATGGAACAATATCAAGCTGAATGCTCCAGTTTGATGCTGGGAAGTTGAGGAAATTGTGGATAAAAGAAAGAAAGGAGTAGAGAGGGAGAAATTGTGATTCCTTTAGATGATGGGTGAATTAGCTTGTCCAGTGACTGTGCGTTCATCAGGAAGTTAATTTGCTAGTGAGTGTTGTGACTTTTGTGAGTGATGGCCTTTGGATGTGCAATATTGAGTGGAATAATGACTGGCTGCTGCAGAGAAACCTGAGACTTCCTATGTAATTAGCATCAAAATAGACGTTCACAAGAGTTCTGACTTCAAGTATAAGACGCTATGTTTATGGATGCTTATTGCAGTTTATTGCAATAAAAAAAAAAAAATAGCAGGACTGAATATGTAAGTTCAGCATAAATCCATAGAAAAGACGAAGCCTTAGTCATCAAAAGATATTACCCGGAATGTATACTTTTTATGGTGCACATCAGCAGTCCTAGGATCGCTGTACGTGTATAAACATCAAATTTGCCTGCCTTGATCCGCACACCATAACCACTTAAATGACTTTGAGATTTTGTGTTTCTCTGTGTCTTAAAAAAGAGGACACACTCATAGAGCTCTTAAGGTTAACTGTTTGACTTCATGTCGCGTGATAGATGGGTGGACAGTAGTATACATCTAATTGCCATTAGCCTCCCGGAGAGAAAAGCCTGCTGTAATGGTGATTCTTATTACTGCAAGCCTTTATCAGCGAATAGCTGTCTTCCTGCTGTTAGGCTAAGCCAATATGGAGATTACTGTCTGTCTTTCACAGAAGTCCTCATATAAGTTGGGAACATTACAGATGAATTATAATCGCTTCCTGATTGCAATTCTGTCGATTTAGGTAACTCTACTGCTATTTTGCACTTAAGATCTGTTAAAATGAGAAACGGCAATCACTTCTTTCATGACTTCTTCTAAAATGAGCTTAGCCACTGTATAGTGTATTTTGGGGTATGTGGGATAAAAATAAGAAAAAACAAAGACCATTTATACCTGCATCTGCCAAGCTGGGGCATTTTGACCTACATAGAAATAAATATAAAAATGCTATGCTCAACAATTATGATATGTCTCGCTCCCTAGGAAGACATTTTGTTTGCATAGTATAAAAAATGGTTGTAGCTGTGATGTAACCCGTTGGTTTGTGAACTCCTGTTTTGAAGCCTTGAGATGCTGGTTTTCACTACCATCATCTTGGTGTTCTTAAACCATATGTAACAAGGGAGGAGCAGATCTGACTGTGAAACTGTCATTGGAGGATTATCAGGGGGAATGGTCACAGACTAAGGACTTGTGATTGACAACTCTTTAGCCACTGGCCATACCCCTGATAATCCTCCTTCTGAATCTTAGAATGACCAGAATTTACAAAATTATTCAGTATGACCCAAAATGAATGACTTAACCCATAAATTAATCATGAAAATGTTTCTGGAGGTCAAATCCGAGGGATATTTTCCAATAGACTTAATGTATAAAGAACCAGAAGTCTTGCAACTACCAGTATCCCACCCCCACCATTTCATCCCCCACTCCTTGGTGGCCATTAAAAAGAAAGCAGGTTTAAGGCATTTCTGTGTTACATCGACTGCTAAGACCATCTGTTATACTCTCTATGATTGTTTATATAGATAATTGATATAACCCAGCTATATTGTGAGCCATAGCCAGTTAGATGTAATTTATAGGTCAATATTTAGCATGTAGAGTTCAACTCCATGAAGAATTATAGCAGGAATGAACGGGTCGGGGATATTGCGATATAACTGGAATACTGAGTCAGAGAACAGCGGGACAGAGTGTGTGAATGGACAGAGTTCGGGCTGTGGTAAAGTCACTGAGCAAATAAAGAGTGAAATTCGGACTAGAGTAGCTGGATCAGTTTCAGGTCTGAGGAGCAGAGGTGACGGTTTTGTGGAATGTTTGTGGTTCTAGTGTTAAAACATTTAGCTGTCCTGAGAATACTGGACTTTGGAGCTTTGGTAGTAAATGCCAGCATGAGTATTTAACAGGTTCCAAGAAGAGTATGTGTCTAATGTTAGATTTCCAAACTGAGAGGATACATATTTCTAAATAAATTATATTAAATGTTTGAATACCCATTCAATGAAGGAATAGTCAAGGATTTTGCTCTAGTTATTTACAACTATTAAACACAAATCTTGGTTCTACAACAAGTTGTACTTTCTGCAGATTCCCCTTACTTTTAAAAGAAATATGTCAATATGTAAAAGATGTAAAGATGCAATGCAAGATTCACAATGTAAGATTCACAAAATTAACTGCAACTATGAACACAGTGTACTGGTTTCCTCGTAGTCACACTGCATTTTCACGCATTTGCAGTTAGTGTAATATACGACCGTCACCATGACGTTTTACTGAACCCCTTCGATGGATGTCATCCCAGATCCGTCATCCTAATGTAGGCCAGATACATGAAAATCAGGGTTCAGTTCACAGGAGTGATGAAGCAATGTAAAAAATTATTTTGACATGCTGATAGCTTGCTAATCTTAGACGCTAACACAGATCAAAGACCCAGCTACTGGATATAGTGATAAGAAAATGAATTGAAAGCAATCTAAACCTGACTGTAGAGGGGGGAAAATGGCTTTCTCATTGCTGATATTGGACAAAGTGAAAAAAGACTAGTGCAAAGCATGCTCAGAGGTATCCACATTCACATAGTTCTTTTAAAAATAGCTTTCTTTGTACAATATGGTGCATGCAGTCTTTTTATGTAGGCACGTAGGCTACATTTGGCCCTTGGCTGGTCTGTGTTTCTTTACTTCCAAGGAATCAAAGGCATGCAAGACAAAAGATCTTCCTCTGGTTCCAGTATTCACTTGCTGCTCTTTAGACTGTTTGTATTTTTCAGTTACATTTTATTCTCATTCCTCTAGTCAGAAGTATGGATGTCTGGCACTGTACTGATATTTGGGATGACAGAGAATCCCAGGCTATATATTTGGTACTATTTGAGGTTAGACCCTCACTTTTGGTTGTACGTTGAGACATTGTGGATAACCATTTAGTACGTACATATGTAAAATATTTCCTTGTCTATCATTTCAAAAAAAGCTATGACTATATGCTGATTCAAGTGTCATAGCGTGCACTTGATCTCTAAATTGTAGAGGTGATCTTTTGCAGCATTTTACCTCAGGTTTTGCTACATTAACTATCACAATGAGGGCTATAAACTAAACTCTATGTTCAGTTTGCCAGCTCAGCTCACCTGAGTATACATGTTCCTGCTATATCGACCATTCTATTGAGTCATTAAAGAGTGGAGTCGCCTTGAGGGCTGTGTCTGCACCACGTGTATAGAGGGATAAAAGTTTGTCCAAGTGGAGTGTGTAGCTATATTGAGATAGTATCTGGGGTTTATTTGCCTGTATATATTTTCTCTTAGTCAGCACGATAACTTCTTAGATAATGCTAAATGGACCGTTTGTCTCCTTTGTTATCTCAGTCACATCAGATTGGACACACATACTGTACTTGTGTGGACAGATCTGTATGCACATACACACTTGCGACAAAGGCAGACAAAACACACTCACTCAATCACACTTGGATACAGGGCATTCAGGGCAGTGATTCCAGACAGTTTTAAAAATTTGGGCAGGCAGCCCAAAAAAATAATCAGTTGCACAAGATGAGTTTTAATTAGATTTTTTTTTTTTTAATCGAACCAAGACGCTGAAGCCAAGATTAAAATTAGGTTATTCTCATTGATGAAAGTGTACAATATGCATATTGGCCAACATTTGACAATTTTTTATAGATGAACATAACATTTGTTCTGACTGCCAGTCACCAGTGACTGATGCTGAAGATCAAGCACAGCTATGCAAACATTTTGGTCACTTTAAAAATGTAGTATTTTATCTATCAGCTTTTACCATCAGGAAGTCCCAAAATCTTTCTGCAGTGTCAACAAGCCCAAAGAAACAGCAAGAGTTGAGCTAGTTTTACAACTAGTAGAGTTCTGCAACATATTTTATGCCCCTTGGGGTCCTGATGTCAACATTGTGTAGTCACTCTAAGAAATTGGAGCAACTTACACAGCCACTACAGAGAAGAATTGTGGCATAACCACCAAGGCACCTTGAAAAAGATTGTGCTAATGTACCTGGAAGTACTGGTGTGTTTGTAAATATACCAAGTAATGATGAGTATGATGTTTGTATGAACAAAAACTATCCATGACATGACATTTCTTCTTTCTTCATATCTTTACTTTATTTTTTCCCCTTCCATTATAGAATCCTAGCAACAATATTAATGATTGTCTGTTTATGTGTGGGCAAGCATATGGTTAAGATAAGATTGTTGTATGGTTAAATCTGGAAAACGCAATGCTGATTTTAAAACATGAGCTCAGTCACTTGAACTTTTTTAATAGGCATCCCAAAGCTGTTGTAACTCAGGATGTGAATCCCACTATGTCTGATTTGTTTGGCCATTTGAATAATCTCCTGTGTCTGTTAATAGTGAGGTAACCTGGCATAAAAATTCCACTGAATTTTGTCAGGAAGTGCTGCTGTGTTTGCCTGTGAAGGCTGAGCAGACAATGAGATATTTGTGATGTCAAACACACCTGTTTTTTTTGTTTTTTTCCGGAATAGCCCCAGTCACAAGGGAGATTTGACTTCATTAACATTACCAACAACATGTACACAAGTTCCTTTATATTACATTTATATTACATTTTAAAAACATTGTTACTTTAATTTCTGTTTAGACTGCAAGGCACGAAGAGAGCTGAGGTTTTAATATTGTTTCATCTAATGGCAAATACATTGAAAGCGAACATACATAAAAGTATTTGGGTATGTGAATAAGTGACAGGTTCATGTAGAGTTCATGTAGAGTTCATAGGTTCATGAGTGTGAACTCTTACTTTAGTTTTTATTCTAAGAAAAAAATGTGGACCTCCATTTTTTAGATGTTTTGAGTTTGTTTGGATACTACATTAGGCAGGTCTCCCTGAGCTATTAGCCAAAAACTTGGCATGTCTCGACATGGTATGCAGTGTGTCCTTTAAAAGTCTTTATAGAACTTAAGGAAACTGGACAAGTGGAAGACAAAACAATAAGTGTCAGGCCTAAAAAACATATATAGCAAATGAACAGGATCTCAAAATCATAACCTTAAGGAATAGGAAAGGAAAGATCAAAGATCAGACACGGGACCTGAGAGACACATTTGGCTCTTCAGTTGATTCACTGGCTCTTCGTGGAAACCTCATCAGTGAAACGGTGCCTGTCAAGAAGCCAGAAGGAAAGGCTGAGGTATTCCAAATTACACAAGAACTGGACTGAAAATAACTGACAACAGGTCTTATGAAGAGATGAATCCAAATTTAAAAACTTGAAAAACTGGTTAAAATTGTCATCAATATGTACAGAGATCAGGTGAGAGGTAGAACAGAGAGTGTCTAGAGCTGTCTGTGACAAACTTTGAAGGCTCTGTCATAGTTTGGGGCTTAAATGCAACCCCAGAGTATTGGGGATCTTATCAAAATACATCCCTACATCAGGTTGATGGAACTGTGAATGAAGTACCATCAGATTTCGAGCTACCATGTTCCAGCTGGAAGGCATCTGGTTGAAAAAGGCTTCATTTTTCAGCATGACAATGCAGTAAAAGCATACCTAGATAGAAAAAACACACAGTGGAACCCTGTCAGTCATGGAGTGGTCTCACAAGAGCTTGATCTCAGCATTATTAAGGCAGTGTAGGATCATCTTGACAGAGAAGATCTTGGGAATATCCTTCGTTTTACCATTTTCCTATCAAAGTACAAATAAATGGGGGTAACTCAAGACTTTTGCACTGCACTGTAGAGTTCAGCCATATCATCCAGTCATTGCTGGGATGAGTGGACATGAGTGGATGGTGTGAGGCAAGTTCCAGGACCTCAGTAAACAAGTTGAGATTTTTTTATTATTTTTTTTATCAGCTGTCAGCCTGTCAGATATGTTACACATCAACAAGAAAGGAGAAGGAACATCTTGGTGAGGACTTTTTTTCTTTCACTGTGTCTAAGGGACTCCCTCGGGTCTTAAAGATTGTCCCTTATATGCAAAAAAAACAAATCTGGCAAGAGAAAAAGAAAAAAAAAATCATGCACACTGCATGCTCAATTAATTTTTTTCTCTCCGTTTCTCTACATCAGGTTGATTAAAATAGAAAAAAAGAGAAGATGGTTGACTTGTCTGACATCTAGGTATTATAGCTGTTGTGCTTTCTGTGCTGATCAAATATTCCATTACTCTGCCTGCTCCCCTGCATGTAATAGAGTGGACCATATCCATGTTCAAATAGTATTAGACTGTTAACACTCCCACTCTCTCACAACAGTATCCAAATAATTGCCTGTCTCCACATCTACCCGCTGCAGCTCCAGTTTTAGCTGGTGGTGTGACACCCAGTGTGTACAGCGGGTTGATGGAAATTATTGTTTCATCATGGTTTATTCACAGAATGCCAACATCCATCTGTCAGAGCTCGAAGAACAATATTGCTTTGCATCAGGTTTTCTTTATTTATTTATATTTTTAAATTGCTATGTACTGTTGATGATTTGCTTAGTAGAAGACTAGGAGATTTTCAGCAAAGTGGAGAAGAATTTATTCAAAATGACATTTTATTGATCTTAATACAGAAATCTTCAGACAACTCTCGCTCAAGAGTTTAAAGGTCATCTTATTACAATATTTCTATCAGGTTTTTTTCTGACCATTCAAAATGCACAGTTCAGTTTAACTGTCCTCTTTTAGTTGCAACTTTGTGCACAGATTAATCTAGGTTTGACAAAGCATCTGCTCACAAATCAAACATTTGGCTAGTCATAGAAGATTGTGTGGAGCTCATTTCTCTTCAGAGACCTTTTTCCCTGATGAGAACTTATAGACAACAAAAGAGTGAGCTTCTTATCTTTGTAAGCTGATTAAAGAACTATTGACCTATTAAGATTTGTAAGTCTACTTACTAGTTTGAATATACATGCCGGTGTAATCTACTCCTTTTAGGTATGTTGCTTCCTAACAATTATGTAGGAAAGTGAATTTTACAGTGAGTTGGTTTTATTGTGAGTGAACATGGAAATTGTTTTTTGGGGTTTTTTTTTATGTGATGGCACAGTTTGCAATTGGTTTCACTTGTTGCCTGTGGGCCTTCTGCCTCAATTGGCTAGCTTTCTACCCTTAAAGAGTATAGCTGTTTTCTGCCTTTGGAGACAGTTGCACCACTTTTTAGGCTTATTTGTTTGTTTTAAGATTACTCTTAGTTCCTCTCTTTCTCTCAGATTTTCATAACATGTTGGATATTGTGCCACATTTTTTTAGATTGGGACAAACACACCGATTTCTCCACCTTTATCTCTCCCATCAGATGTACTTCTCCATGTTCTTTCTCCTGGTTCACTGCCCCTTTCCTTTTCGAAGTGTATGAGAATAACTAACATGCTTTAGCAATTTTCAAAAATGAATGCATAAGGAAATTCCCATAGGTGTGTTGATTTGGATACCTCATTATGGAAGCATTTAGAGAAGCTGGTGAGCCTGTAATTCCGACCAACAAACACATGTTAGAAAGATGCCTCAAGGACACTCGTCATGATGGCTGATCTCATGATTAATGATTGTCCTTGAGGACAGCTTGTTTGTGATATGATTTACCAAACTGACTGTGCATAGGCTTAACTCTCATCGGGCTTGCATGTTAATTAATTACAGATAGACTGATTGCAGTTGAGTTGATTGCTTCACCTTGCTCCCAGCTTATAGGAACAGTTTTATCAGCGCTGTGTGGGGTTGTGAGATCTTTATAGCTGAGCTGTTTACTGCTGGCAATTTCTGCGGGGGATGTTTCTGTATAGAGATATATCTATACTAAGATGTATTTCTCAATTGCTCTTTTTTTATTCCTTTTTTTGAAAATATCTTTGATTTATACCTGGATCCTTTTAGCTCGCAAATCTCGCTGGCGGGCTTAGATGATAAGTGCCTACAAGTGAAATATAGATACACAGATCAATAAAAGGTTTGGTGGAGTAATACTTCCCAGTGAGTTCCTTACTGAACACAACTTGCTCCTTTGATGTTGCTAACCTGAGCTGGATATGCTGACATCTAATAGCAGTAAACGCCACAGAATATCATCTTTACATGATAAGGCTGTAATCTGCCTCTACATAATTTCTGTCCTTGTTTTCTTAGGTCGCCACACTCTCCGTTCCCTCTTTCATGTGAAGCACTCCACTCTGTCATTCAGCAGCTTAGGAGATGCCCCTCCCTTCAACCCACTCTCCTTTTTTTTGCCATCTGCTTTGAAATTAATGCACATGTTGAAAAGTAGGCTAAATCCAAAGTGACAGCTTTTTCTCCCTCCTATTTTTAAAGATGTGCTGCAGGCAGTGTCCAACTATGTGGGAGATGGAGTGGAGAGAGCTGGTTTATCAAGCTGCTTCTGCCTCTAGGATTCTCTCACCTCTGCCCTGTGGGATGCTTCTGAGACCATAGCTCATAGCATCACTTTTCTCAGTTTGCGATCGGCTGTGTTGCTCTTTCACTGAGCTTTCATTTTCTTGGCCATATTTCTGTTATGCATCAGTCAATTAAATAACACTAAACTGTTCCTTTTCCAGTCACATTCAGTCAGTTCCTCTGGGATTTCTGTTTTTTGTGATTATTGAGGGTCAGCACAAATGGATTTGATGAAAAAAATTATTTAAAACTAGCTGAAATCTAATTTTGTGCTAGTTTGCAGTAAATTGTAAATTGCAGAGGATATAATGGCTTGTTAGTGCCATAGAGTCACTTAGTTTCAGGAGAATCATTTTTTGGGGAGGGGGCTTGTGTCAGTAGCTGAAAGCCTCTGTTGTAAGATGAATGCGCCTATGTAGCCGTTTGTCATCTGCAAATTCAGTTGTAATGTTAATGTTTCTGATGGTTATAGAGAGAGGTGTCAACAATTTTCTGAAAAAATGTAATGCCTTGGGTGTTCATTTGTGATAGTTTCAGTTTTCACTATTTTAAAAGCAGTTAATAAGAAAAAGAAGCATAGCCAGGTTAAAGCCTCAGAACCTGAGTAACTTCAAAGGAGAGAAATAAAAAATATTTTTGTG
>VUQG01045725.1:24431-35225 GCA_015106755.1 Etia nguti
AACAAGTCACATTTCCCTGTTACTCCTCCTCTCTCCTTCCATATTCATTCGCACACTTTTCTGCATCCCATTTCTCTAATTTGATGTTGTGCGGTTTCAGGAGGAAGTTCTAATTTGTATCTTCTTAGATATGAGCATGTAGTGGGTGTGTGCAGATAAGGACCAGCCTCCCACAGGAATAATGCATTATTCTCTGTGTGATGTAGCGTGGTGATATGGTGGAAGGGCTTGTCAAGGATGTGATGGGTCTTTGTTACCTGACTTTTTCCTTTTTTTCCTGCTCCTCTCCTTCCTCTTGCCTTCTATCTCGGCACTCCTCCCTGCCTTCCTGACAAGTGTGCCTCTTTAAAGAGCTGTTTGCTGTTTGACTGAGAAGTCAAAATCAGAACACTGCTCCAGTGGTGCACACAAACCACCTTGTAAAAAGCCTCATCCCATCTCTCTCCCTCTCTTTTTAAAAAAAATCTTATTTAACTTTGCCATATCTGTTTTGCTTTTCCCTTTCCGTTGCTCCTAGACTTTCCATCTTCTAAACATGTGATTTAGTTGATATATTTGCACTGATGCCTGAATCTGATTATTACTGAACTTGCTTCTAGATTGAACACCTTTAGAAGCACGATTTTCAAACTAAAGTAAAGTAAGAGGAGTACTGGGCTGACACCACATTGCCTTCAGGTGGCAAAGACTCAAAGCAAACAATAAACACACTTCTGTGCTCAACAAAAATACACACAAGCTCATTTGTTCGTTCACAGTTGCATTTTTTTTCCTGGTATGTGGGGGAGGTATTTATGCAAAATACCGTCTCTGTTTCCATCCTTTTTTTTTCTCCATGTAAAGAGATTGTTTGTAGACTTGAAGGATTCTTAGACATCAGGTGCACGCAGCAGAACAAGCATTGTTTTAGTCATACAGCCACACGTGGGAGTTATCTTCTTTTTGTTTGTGAAGTTTTGGAAGTAGACTTCATAATCAGTGAATATGTCTTTAATGAGTCTATGCTGGAAAATAGGGACAGATGCTTATCATAGAGGCCCTAGAGCAGAAAGGTAATGTTGTTTGGTAGTGGCTCCAAGTTGTAGTGGTTAATACAGTTGCCTGAGACACAAAAGATCCCTGGTTTGAGACAGTTAAAGTGACTGCTTTCCTCCAGGCTTCCCACACACAAGACACTTTCAGTTTCTAAAGAATCTGCTTGTATTAGTTCTGTTATTATCATATTTTGTTACATTGTATTCTGGTGGGAATAATGCCAACGTAAGGTCGCTTTTTCAACAAACTCAAATCCCGAAGTTCTCTCCATGGTGTGAATGCCTGCCCAAGGTTTCACTCTTATTTCACTTTTGTTTTCTGTCTAACTCACAGTCTTTGCCTCCTTTAACACCGAGTCTTTTGTTTGCTCAGAAGAGTTTTCACAGTTTCTCCGATTGTTGCGCCATTCAATATTTCGACTACATGGGGAAGGCTATCAATGGCTAACAAAAGCACTGTCCTTAAGTCTTTCATCTGATGGCAGACACACACACAAACAGAACTGCATGGCTAACGTGACACTTCAATTCAACCAGTGTGGATGCTGATGTTATTATTGTTATCATTGTTCAACGACCAGTACCACTAGATTGTGCAGGCAGCGTTAAAAATGATGAATTAAAGATTGCTTTGAGTTCATGTAACTTTGAATTCTGCTTAAATTAATAAAATTTACATATTTGGTGAATTTTAGTTAAAATTCATGTGTTTCTTTGTTATCAGTGTTTCAATGCGAGATGCACTTGCAACCCTCTAAATAAAATTAAGGATTTTCTGTGCTTCGCCTTGAATTTGTTCCAGACACTGAGGTAATACTAGATAGATTGTGCTGAAGGCAACATCAGCTTAAGGGGATGACCATTCTCCGTTTCTTTTCAAGTGCACCCACTCTTCCCACTCCAGGAGAAAAAGTATATGTATTTTATTTTTTTACTTTTTTATCATTATTTTTAACTTAGATCATAGCAGCTGTGCTTATTCCTACCGTGGTTTTCTTATCGCGAATATACATTTGAATGTCAGACACATCTCCCGCCTGCTGATCCATATCTGTAGATTCTCTCTCTTTCTCTCGTTTGTAAACCACTCCAGCAAATGTTACCTTTTCATATCTGAATTGGGAAAATAAGCTTTTTTTTCTTCACCCCGTTCACAGCACGTGTGGATCTGTAGACAGGATAACCTTGGTTGCTGAACTGTAAATGTCACTGTGGCTCGCTAGCCAATTGCATTTCTTTTCACAGGCCGGTGTGGCTCTCTTATGGGGGCACACCCATGACACCAGGACTAAGCAGATGTGCACACATGAATGAAAATGAGTCAGCAGGGCTCTCACTGTTGACCAGGAGAGGCTGGCTGAAATATCTTTAAATGCCAGAAATACCTGACAGATGAAAGATTAGCAAAGAGATAATAGCAAAAAACATGATATCCTCTGCTAAAACAAACAAAACAAAACAAAAAACAAACCTTCAGGGAGAAAACCAAGGCTGAAGAAGGTGATGTATCCCATGACCAGGTGTAACACCAGGACACACTATAGCTCATCAAGCTGCAGTAAGGCACAATGCACACCTCTCAATGCCTGGAAAATGGATAATACTGCACCTGAAAACCCACTAGAGCTCATTGTTGCTGCCTTTGAAAGGATTCTAACATTAACTCGACATCAAGTGCGACTTACAAGGCTGCTGGTTAATTCACTAGTTTTATCCAACAGCTATTACAAAGATGGAGTACAATGTCAACGCTTTTACTAGAATCAAAGCAATCAAGTTTTTTTGTTTCATGCATACTCGCTCATTCATGTCTCCTTTTGTGTGTTCCTTCTGCTTCCATGGCCATCAGTTTATATCGCTTGCATGCAGAAAATTGAAAGGGCATATCTAAGCAGCATCTGGATTTGCATGCTAGGTAATTTGTTCTTCACACAGAAAGATGGTAGATGGGAGGCAGTTATGCTTATTAATATTTCAATACTGCGGTTATTGGTCTGCGCCTCAGCCCTCAAGGTTTATCTGTGTGATGGCGTATTTTTGGGACTGAGACCATCAATATTCGTGGCAGGAGGGTATTATGCAGTTTATTATAAGCATCCTTTGCCTGCTTTAGGTTCCCAACCATTGCCCCCAAATGGGCCTTCAGTCTCAAGATCACTAACTTGTGATCTTGAAACAGTGTTCTGCAATTTTTTTTTTTTTTTTTTTTTTTTTGTTACTGCTGGTGTAAAAACAGAAGGTGCCTGACTGTCATACATTAATTTAGACTGGCATACTGGCCAGGGTAGTTCAGCAGTCTGCAGGGTAGTTTTGTGTTACAGCATCTGTGGACCTTGCTTAAAGAGTGTAGTTTAGGGATGTTTTATGCATATGAACTTTATATAACAGGTGGAGTATTAGGTTATAGGTTAACTCAAACGAACTTGGTTAGCAAAGGTGAATGAATCAGCTGTATGGTCCATTGCCCATAGGTCACAGACAAAATACTAGAATTTCACTTCCCAGAAATGAAGCACAGTCTTCTTGACTGTACTGTTAGTAACATTAATGGCATCAGAATATTATTATGATAAAAAAAAAAAACCCTCCGAAAAACACAAAGTGTGCAGTTTTGCAATTTAAAAAATGCGTGTTTAATTGGATCCATTTTTTTTAAAAAAAGGAAAATGGGAAAAAATTAAAAGGAAAGGAAAATCACCTTCCCAAGCACAGTTTTTGTAGGCTGATAATGTGTTGGGGAAACTTGTTTGCTTGTGCTGTAAAGGCCATTGTGTTGAGATCAACTTTTAAATCCTACCTTTTTTTGGAGGGGGTGGTGTGTGTGTGTGTGTGTGTGTGTGCGTGAGTGCGTGCGTGCGTGTGTGTGTATGTGTGAGGGGGGTCCTTTTATATTAAAAAAATTAACAGGAAAATGCTGTTTCCTAGCAATTCAGAGACAACATCATTAACTGCACGAACTCTTAATACTGTGTCTTTACCTGTATATACACTGAACATTGGAATATTCACATTTCTGTATAATTTGTAAGTTGTACATGACTTTTTAAAAGGCATTTCTGTGATTGTTGTTGGACACTCTTGTGACCTTTCAGTATGAGGTAAATGTCTGAAGTCATCAGGTCGAGTGTACCTCGGAGCAGGTCTTTGCTGCTGGGCTTGTCCAAGGGCACCTTGTCTCCTTTCTTTGCACTCCTAATCTCAGTCGGAGAAACAACCCATCAAACTCAGGAGAAGCAATCATCAATTTCACATTTGGTGCTGAAAACCGACACAAACAAATTGGGAAGAGATAAACTGGGGCAGCCTGGCCATCATTAACCAGGAAATTATCTATTTCCAATAATGCTGTGGCACTGAATTATAATATTAAACTAATAACATGTTTCCAAGGAAAACATACTCCTTGTTTAGTCATGCTGATAAACACCTAAATGAGTCCAAGATGTGTTTTTTTTTAGTTTTTTTTTTTAGTTTTTTTATTGTTTTGTGAATTTATTATTAAATTATATTATTTATTTCCTTTTTTTCTCTGGTTTTAGTTCCTGTGTTTGAAGAACATCCGGACATTTCTGAAGGTGTGTCACGACAAGTTTGGGCTCCGTAACAGTGAACTCTTTGACCCTTTCGACCTCTTTGATGTCAGAGACTTTGGCAAGGTGAGTTAAACATTAGAAACATGGATGCATGTTCAGCTGTTTAGTCTCCAAAATGTCCTTTGACATTGCATAGGACAGGAACAGTACTGCCCACTTTAACTGCGCTGGCTACTTAAAGACATGATGTTGCTTGTGTTTCTGATAATATCAATCAGGCTACAGCGCATTCAGGATGTAGCATTTTTCTGATTAGATCTTGTTCTACAGGCTGGAGTTTTATGAGTCTGGACTTTTTTCAGCATTGAAATGTTGAATTTGCTGTGTTTATCACATGATACTCGTTTTTTTCTGTTGTTACTGCTGCTTGTTGGGAATGTATGAATACCCATTTTGCCCTCACTACAATGTGAAAAGCATGTGTAGAAGACATGTGCTTTATAGCACAGCGTGCCTGTAAGGCTTGCATGAGTTTAAAGGAAGTTCAAAGTCAAATTGGTCAGCCGGTTACATTAACTGTCATTGTGGAGCTGAGAGCTCAGCTGAGCATTTGGTGTAACACCTCAGGGTCAGCAATCTCATCTCGGGTCACTAAGTGACTAGAGTTAAGTGCAATACTCTTTCCTAACATTCTGCAATCTGTGTCTACAGTAAGGTGGGATGTGTGTTGGCTCAACAGTGAAGCTTTCTGACTCACTTGTGCATAGTATCAGCTGATGAAGAGTTTAATTATCATTTTTTTATGGAATATTCAAGTGGACTTTCAAAAATGTATTTAGTGGTTAACCAAAGACCCTTTCCTAAATGTTATCTTGGGCAGATTGCAAAGCTACATGTTGGCTCCTTGTACCTGGCTTGACAGCCAGACATCCAGGAAAGAAAAACACTCGAGGTGGTTTAACATCAAATCAGTATTTCTTTGAAGATGATCTTAGCACTTCTACCAATTTGTTGATCCAGAAAAACTCAAGAGGGGATTATATTTTCAACCAGAACTGGGAATGCCTTAGGATGCACCCAGCTGTTATACATGTCTGGGGAAAACGCTTCTGGTTACTTTCTTTCATCTGGTCCTGAAAAAGTTTATCATCAAATCAGCATGTTTAACTCCAGGTTTATATATTATTAAAAATATCAACATACAGAACTGCTTTTAAATATGACTTTTTTTCCATGCATCTCTCAGTGGTTAGCTTAGTCAAAGAGTAAAAACAGGATGGCAACCTCTTTTGCTAGAAAAAAATCGTGGTTGCCCTGTGATCATAACTTTGATTGGATGCTAGTCTCCAACCACGGTTTTCTCTAGTGTGTCCTTAGTATAAAAAGACAATCATGCCATGGTCAACATATCATGTTGGTTTCAGCTGCTGAAGATGTAATAGCTTTGACTGCACTGTGTGTGGCTACAGAGTGAGTCTTAGCTTCTGTTCGGCTGTTAAAACAGGCTGCATGTAATACATGATGTTCATAAATTAGATGGTGGCAGCTCATGCCATTGTGCCAAGACTTATGTGGTACGTGTTTATGTGATGTTAATACTGTAGCCTTTCAGCTGATTGAAAAAGCTGTACTTATACTAAAGCCTAGAGAATATTCTGTAGTGGTGATGTATGAATAAACTGTAATACATCATCTTTGAATGATGACAGTGAGGAATGTCATCTACTCATTAATCTATTAAATTCTAGATCTTAAACATGCTTGCTCATCCTGCCGTGGGCTGAAAAATATAGGCCCAATGAAAGAAGAGGAAAAAAGGGATGAAAGGAAAGTTAAGGGAGACAAGGACTCATTTGGCAGTTTGTAGATAAACCACAAGACGATGTCTGAGAGTCAATGAGCTTTCAGTGAATGGTATTAAAATCCAACGGCAGTCAGAATCAATCACATAGGCCCTCCATATGTCAATTTAGAAATTGCTTTTGTATGGTCTCAGCGGTGGCAGGCTTGTCTCGCCATTGATTTTCCATTAAGGGCCAAACATCACATTATAATATATTGAATTGAGCAGATCCCCACTAATGTGACATACATTTAAATAGTGAGCATGCCTCATAAACGGAAGATAAAGGGGGACGTTTTATTCATGCAGTTTATATGAGCTATCCTCTTTTGTTACCTTGACACAAAAAATGTCGTTGGGTCCACGTCTGATACAGAAAAATGGGACATTATGAATCAGGTCCTGAATATGTGAATAGGATACAGTAAGTAAATCTCGTTCTTCCCTTCTTTCTGTACTAGTTTTTGTTGAAAATGCTTGGGATCAGAGTAACAAACAGGGCATTCTGCTAAGATACAGCCCTAATGGTTGGTTGGAACGACAGTGAAAGCTATAATTTAAGAGTGGAATTAAACCAGATGGGTTTGGGGAGAGGGTTTTTTTTTGGTGGCAGAGCTTCTATAAACATTAATCAGCCCCCATCCACCTTTCATACCTCCACATTTGCTGCCAGGGGACCCAGAGTTCATCTCCCTTGGCCTCTGGTCACCATCTCTTCCTCTAATGATGGCTTTCCGCAGGTCACAGGCAGAGAGAGTCAAGGCCAAAAGAGCTCAATGCTATTACAAAGTAATTGTGCCTCCAAAACCTCCCTGCTACGCTTTCTAGCGGGGCTGGTATTGAAACAGATGAAGCAAATAACCAACTCGATGTTTTCTACCGACTTTTATTTTTTTATAATCAAACTAATTTCATTCCAAAACACCTTAGGCCACATCCAACTTCGGCTTATGCTCGCTTGTTTTGTGAAGCCCTTGTATGGTTTCATGCACATATCGCCACACTTTGATTCTTTGCGCTCTAACCCATCCCCCATCATTAGAAATTCATTATGACATCATTAAACCAATGAAATACAGCTTATTACAGTAGACCCCAGAGAACGCTTTTATTTAAACACCTCCCTCCATCCGAACCCAGCCGCCTCGTTTCCTTTCTCCCAACCTATTTTAATTAGCCACCAAAGGAACATTGCTGTCATTTAAATGAACATGGTAATCAGTTTATTTGGCTGTTGCCATGATTAGCATAATTAGCCTGCACCTGTTAACCATCTATCAACAGTTTGGTAATTTTCCATGTGTGACTGGAGAGCAGTGAAGGAAGGAAGCTTTCTGACAGATTTGCTGTCTTCATTAAAGGAAATGGCGTCATTTATTTGAGATGCAGCCAGAGTTGCTTGCATCCATTTCTAGCCTGAAATAGCTGTGGAGCCATGACTGAGGGACTTGTGAAGTGTAAAGCTATAAAAGTAATGCTCACTGACTTGATAGTGAAGTGCCAAGGTGAATTTCACTTGTAGGCTGCATTTGAATGGAAAGTGGATGTTCAGTGTCTCATGGCCCCAGATTTGTGACCCAGCGTTTAGAGTTTTGTTGTGGTTTCATACCATTGCATTAAGAAGATGATTTAAGTTCAAGCTTTGTACGATTTAGTCCTGACTTTAGTTCTTTTTAGTGTCTCTGAGTTTATCTATATTTCTAGTTCTTGTTTGATATTGGGGTCCTTTCATGTCTTTGTTTCGTCTCTGTGTCTTGTCCTCAGCATCTCCTGTGGAAGTCAGTCTTGTCTCCGTGTTTATTTACCTTTGTTTCCCCAGTTGTCTCTGTCTGTCTCTCTGTGTCTTTCTGGTTTCTCTGTGTCCCTCTCTCTCCCACTCTTGCCCCTCACTCTCTAGCTCTCTCTCTTGTCTCTAGCTCTGTTATGCCTGTCTGCAATGTGTGTGCCATTATCTTTCCACGTCAAGTTGTGTGTCAGCATCTCAGTGTATGTTTCTCGTACTTCCTGTTTTATTCTGATAGTCACTTGTCCATCATCGTGTGCATCATGTTTAGTTTTCCTTCCCCTGTCTCGTCAATTAGATTATGTCCAGCTGTGTTCCCCAGGTGTTTCCCCTCTGCCCTGATTCCCTGTGTCTATTTATTAGCTGCATTTCCCTCTGTTCTTCGTCGCGATCTCCCTCAATGCTGTGTGGGCGTTCTGTTCAGTGGTTTTCGTTAATGTGCTCTGGTACCTGCCAGTTCTGTGTATTCTTGGAGGTTTAGCAATAAAGCTCCAGTGTTTCCAGCCCTGCATCTGTGTTCCTCATTTTGGGTCCACAAGCCTGTCTGCCACACAGTGACACATGACACAGTGTGAGTTTGTGTTTATATGAAACAGGTATCACTTTGCAGAGGTTATTCAGATGAAAGCGAGCAAATTTTTCAACGTGCGTGCTAACTCTGTGCTCATTTTCCACCTCAGTTAAATTATCCACTTTAGAACTTTGGAAAAGTATTTGCGCTTGAAATTTGCACGAATTTAATGTGCTTTAGATGAAATCCTACATTTCATAGTAGGATATCACCGATATTTGGACAGCATCGCAGCCTATAGCCTAATCTAATGTCAAATACACAAAACAAACCTTGAAACAGATGGAGAGCAGTAATGTGAAGGAATCCCAGCACAAACACGCACCCATTTCATTTGTACCAACTGCTCCTTTTTCCAGCAGCCTTTCTTTTCCCTCTCACTTCTCCCATCCATCTCTTTCCCTTCCTCACTGTCCTCTTTTCCCACTCATTCGTCTCACACCACTTTCACTGTGAGTGTGTTGTGATAAGACTTAGCTAGCTGCAGGCGAGCCACAATTGTGTCGGGACGCCGTGATTGCCATTGGTCGGTGGTGTTTGATTACCCTGTCTGCTGCCCTGAAATCTTTGCACACTGAACTCTGCTCCTTTCATTTCCTTTCAGCACTCTGTGGCTGAAAATAGCTAGTTGCTTAGCATCCACGCCCAGTGCTACTAACATCTGGAACGTGCCTCAACCACTGCTGGCCACTTGCCTGAATGCTATTTACTGAAGTATGTTTTAACCTCAGTTACACACCCTTGTGCTCATTTGTAGCCAGTTTGTGAACATGTCATACATACAGTATAAAATATACATTCCAACCCTAGGAGCTCTTTGCAATTCTTTTCATTGTATTAGCAGGCTCCTGCATTTGATTTGAGTAAAAGAAATTATAGGTAAGACTTGATTTGTTGCTTAATGTCACTAACATCACAACTCATGTGCACGATGGAAAGTTGTTGTGCATTTGGAGGATTCATAAAATGTGTTTGGTCTGACGTCATAGGTGTTTTTATTTTTTAATTTTAATTTACACCAAAGCTGGAGTTACAAAGAGGTTCCTGAGGTTAATTATCCACTGAAAGCTTGTGTTTGTGTTTAGCAATGGAAATTATATAAGGCTGAATTCTCCACTTAGTGTGCAGGCTTCCATGCTTGGTGCATTATTGGTATTGATTCACAAAACTGCAAAATGGGTTGTGATCTGTGCCTGTCAGGCTCAGGCTAGAGAGAGTGTAGTAAGTGATAGAGGGAGGTTTAAGGGTCAAGTAGCCAATGTTGGCAACTCGGGTGAACGCGTCAACTTCCATTAGTGGCCCCATCCTCAGCAACAGTCCCTGTCAGGGACTAAGTGGATTTTCAAAGCTAAGATTCTCAGTTACCTCATCCTTGTGAAGGAGATAAGGTTTTCTGTATTTCTTGCAAAATATATGCTTACTTATGTTTGTTGGTGCAACTGGGTTAATTTTGAGGCACTGGAATCACTTGTGCTTATAGTTTAATGATAAAGTTGATCTCTAAGACACTCTGAGGGGGAAAAAAAGCTCCCTGTTATCAACACGTATGATATCAAGTGTTCTAGTATTTTGATTTTTTCAATTTTTTTAAGTTTTGTTTTTTAAAATTATTCTGTAGTTTCTTAGTATTCTTTAGCATTTAACTTCCAGTTACAGTCACAAAAATGTACCTCAATTTTGTACATAAGCTAAAATTGAGTATCAAACGGGGCGTTTTGGTAAGATGTTGCCTTAACTGTTTATAGGAACTACAGGGAAATCTTCACCTTGAGGTTTTATGCAACATTTTATCGCCTAAAAGAAAGATCACTTATGCTGACGTTAGATTATTACTACTTACATGTAAATGCCTGCATTTGTATAGCGCTTTACTTAGTCCCTAAGGACCCCAAAGCCCTTCACACTACATTCAGTCATTCACACACTGGTGATGGCAAGCTACATTGTAGCCACAGCTGCCCTGGGGCGCACTGACAGAGGCGAGGCTGCCGGACACTGGCACCACCGGGCCCTCTGACCACCACCAGTAG
>VUQG01045725.1:35245-58644 GCA_015106755.1 Etia nguti
ACCGACCTTCTGGTTAGTGGCTGACCTGCTCTGCCACCTGAGCTACAGCCACCCCATGTAGTGCATCAGTACCATAATAGAGATATTTTAGCGTTAGTAGCATGCGTTGTGTTATTTCTGCTTTTACTTGATCTAAATTCCTCATATACCACAGCCTATCCACAAACAAAATATCCCTTGATCCAGGATTACTCCTACTGCTCCCAGAAGAAAGAATCTATCCCTATAACCTTCAGTGAAAACACTCCCTCCTGCCTCAGCAGACAGGTTTGTGGCTGCTCTTTCTATCCCTGTGCTCTCCCTCTTCACCGACTGTCCATCAAGACCCCCCAACTGCAAGTTTTTACATAAAGCTTCCTAGATAAAATGAATAATTCATTCTAAATGCCACGGTGCTGATGATATTTCTCCTAACATTAATTATAAATGAAAACTTCCTCCCTCTTCATGTGTTTAGACCCCCTTCTGTCTCTCCCTCCCGTGCTACACTCCCACAGCCTCATTACTTCTGCAGCTCGTTATTGCGACACCCGCCAGAACAGGTGGTTCAGCGGAGGGGTGTAACGATTCTGAAGCTAGGACCAAAAACATCCACAGGAAAGTACCATACTGAATAATGATGTGGAGCTGTTGATGTCTACTTAATTTATTAGTCAATAACTAAGTTAGCTTATGAAAAAACTCATGTTGAATTCACATTATCGATATCTCGCTCTTCAACAGTGACAACGATGCTTACTTTAAACTGCGATACACAATATTTTTTTGTTTTATTATATGAAATTCTGTTGTTGCAATCACAAAGAAAAAAAGAAAATCTTAAGGCTATTTTGGTGTTGAAACTGAAGAAGCAATACCTTTCTGCATCAGTGGAGCTATCTCACGTAGCTTAAGTGTTTTGTCTTTGTTCTTTTCTTCCTCTGCAATTTATTTTGCTACTATTCTCCCTCTGACAGCATTGAGTAGGAGTGTCATTTAAACCACACGCTAAGGGAGAAGGAAAAAAAAAAAGAAGCAAAAAGTGATGGGTTGTTTTAAAACCGTTTATTGAACCTTTAAAGCCCGGTTTAGTGTGAATCCCACTGTGGAAATAATTGGCCTCTTTTGTTTTGGGTGGCAGTGAATGCTACTATACGCTGCTAGAAAAAAACTGACGGGAAAAAGAAAAGATCTGATTTGGTTCAAGCTTCGTGTTCAGCCTGGCCCTTTTGAAGATTCTCAGCTCACTGTTGTGCATTTCTGAGTATCCAAAAGGCTGCTGAGGTGTGATCACAAGTCTCTCTCGCATTTGAACTGTGAGTCATTGGTCACTGGAGGGTGTGTCCTTGTTGCGAGAGAGTGGTGTCGTGGAGCACAGCACGACTAAACTAAGGGGATAAATAGGAAGGGCCCCCACAGAGCAAGGCTGCCTGAATTCATTGCAGCCGGTGTGAGCTCTCATTATTTCCCCTCCCCCAATTTTTCCACCCCTGAGGCTCCAGAATCACAGCTGTGACGGACAGGTATATCCTCTGAGGTATATTCACTTGAATGAAAAAAAGATGTCACCAAAACTGGTGTCTGTCCTATTTTTTTCCCCCTTCATTACAGAGATTACTTACAAATGGCACTAAAATACAAACCCACTGAGCTCATAAATCATATTTATTTGAAACTGGATTTCAGTATACACTTTCCATTATGTAATTGTGACATACTTGCTCTCAAATTGATGATAATTTCCCAAACCTTCAGTGCTATGGCATAAACATTGACTCAGCACCTTATTATTTCAGGAGACATTTGGCACTCAGAATGTCAAGGTAGATTTAGACAAACAGGAGAAATAAGCTACTTTTTAAAAACCCATTAGGGGTAACAAATGGCAGTGTGTGTCAGAGAAAATGATTCATTCGTTTGTTAACAAGGTGGGCTCACAAGGAAAACTGCAAAAACTCTTTCTCTGCCCTTCCAACACCAGTATTAAGTGGTATAAAGGGACAGAGGCACCAATAAAAGGAAAAGCTTTTCCAGTTAGTTGCGTCCTACCAGCGTTAATGGACCCCGTGTTTACTGACGCACAGTAAAAGTCGGCCATTTGGGTTCGGCTCGGGGTCTAATAGTGAAGATCTCGGCTATATAAACATCTAATATTTCAAATTAAATGATTTTAAATGAGAAGGGTCATTTTAAGTACATACTACACACAAACTAAACTGACTCTTCTCACGAAAAGCAGTTGTGCTTAACTGTGTATGTCAAGTCGGTGTTAAGACATCATTGTCCCACATGTCACATAGAAATCAAAGATCAGATTTATTACTGTGATAGTAAAAATTAGGATTTAATTCAGAGAATATTTTTATGACATTAGGATCTAGTTTTGTTTTACAAGTTTTATGCAAATTTTTATTGGATATTTGTATACGTAAGAGTAGAGACAAAGCTTAGGTTGCACTCTATTGATTAGATATCAACCCTCCTGAAGTATCATTGGACAGTAACCCTCAGGGATTCTGCAGTCACTCCAACCTCTGACCTCTGGGGACAAATGTATAAATCAGTAGAATCTCAGACCAGAAGGAAAATTATACCCAGAACTCAAGTCCTCTGCACTATTTAAAGCACAGATTTAGAGCACTTTAAATTTGGCCTTATCACTTGCTTTGCCCAAAAAAAAATCACTGTGTCAGACATGCATGACTGTACAATTGGAAAAAACCACTTCACTCAATTGGAACGTTAACAGTGCTGTCTATGGAAGCCATTAAATTTGTCATTGCCTTTTATACGGTCCAGTTCATCAACAGGAACACAAAGTGCTGGATGGCAAACACACACATACACTAGTGTGTGTGTGTAGGTGGACACTGAAACCCGCACATTTGTGCACAAACATGCGCACACACATTGAAGCTCAGGGCCATGAAGTCTCTGCTGGAGCCTGTGCTCTCTGATTTCCCCTTATCAAAGGGTTGTAAAATGGAAATTAGACTGAGTGGATGACATAGTTTCTCATTACCTGCGGCGTGTATTATAGAAAGTCGCAGCAACACATTTAAGTGTGATAGCGACAGCCTGATATTGGCAAGATGCTCAAGCCCACTTACCTTTTACTGATCCCATTAATACACCACCTTCCTCATGTTCTACCACTTTTGTCTGCCAGATTCTGCAGCATATGGTCAAGATGTTCTTTCTTTTTTTTTCTTTCCCAGATTCTAGTGTTCCCGCTTCCCTCTCCCCCACCCGTGTCTCACCTCTAATCCATGTAGGTCAAAATAATTGTGTTTTTACCTGTGGGTGTAGCTTGTGTTCAGCATGGCACATGGTAATTTGATATGGTTGATAAAAAGCTAGCAGCCAGGATCCTTATTGTGTGCTGCTGGGTAGCTTGCCAGGTGTTATAAATGCCCCCTGCAGCGACCACTAAACTGATTCCCTCCTCAGTGCTTCTGTTCATTCATTTCTCTGCGGGGGCATCGTTGTAGGTAGCAAAGTACACAGACCTTATGTGGCTTGTTGGGTGGACTGCATGATGTGCTGGTAAAGCTAAAAGTTCCCTTTCTTAAGGGAACATGGAGTGGTTCAGGAACCCCCCCCCCAAAAAAAACATTGGCGTGATGGATGTCTAAGGACTGTTGTTACAAAATCTGTTGTTACAAAAAATGTTCACTACATGAAAATATTTTTTATGGCAAAATGTGCAGCTTGTCTTTTTTTCTGCAAAAGTCTCAAGCTACCATCTTTTTTTATATTTTGCTTCCAATGTAATTTTTTAATGTGCTCTTGTGCAATAGTTCTCCAGCTTTCTCAAGGTCTTTTAAAGCTTTTCTTTGGACGTCAGACGTTGGATGATGTTGCTTTTTCCACTTACTTTCAGTCCATTCCTTGTACCTGACCATTTTCAGAGGAATGTGTTTTTTTGTTTGTTAAGCCACTTAACACTGACCTCTGAAGCCTTAAGCATAGTAAATCTATCTAACTCAAGGGACCAATGTTGTGTATACACATAACAGACAACTTAGCAAAGAACATAGTATCATTAGGCGCTTTGTTACTAGCAGCCTGTCACAAGAACAGATAATTTATTTGCATTTCTTTAGCTGAATCTATGAAAAATGCCAATAATAAGACAATTTGACAGGAATAAAATAGTGGTTGATTCCCAAATTCCAACTAGATAAGTGGAGGCTAAAAGAAGTGGCAGGTTAAAAAACTTTCCAGCAGATCATCAGTGTGTGAAAGTTTTCAAATTAATATTCCACAAATTTCTTAGAGTTCACAGCAGTTTGCATTTAGAAATAAAAGAAGTAGGCTCATGAAAGGCCAGAGTTCTCTAAAGCAATGAAACAAAAGAATAAAATTAGTCAAGTCAAATATTCCCATTGCAAACATTTTCTTTAGAAATATTAGTAATGAGGATTTTTTTCTTTTATTAAATGCTACCTCATCTGTATCTTACTCCAGAGTCACACTTGCAGAAAAGATTAAATCATTCTGGAGTCTAAGCCCATTTCTGACATTTACTTCCATATCTGATGTAGTGAGACACACTCCTGAACATAATTCTTAGCTTCTTGTGGATGCGAGTGTGTATGCACATCTACACGCCTTTCCCCCATGCTGTGCTCCGTCTGCCTTGGCTGCAATTACCAGCAGAGAAAGTGCCCATATAGCTACCTGCTCATCATCCCAGAGCCAGGGCCCAGCCCTGGACAAAGCACATACAGCAGCTCCTGCCAGAGACTGCATTATGGAGATTAGGGTGAAAGCTTGACAAAGGGGAAGGAGACGGGCTCGATGTGAGCAGTAAGTTCAGAGAATGGATATTAGTTTGCTTCTGGATGCTCCCGTAAGGCTCAAGCTCAAGGAGAAGTAGGGAGAAAAGCAGAAGGATTAGGATAGGGGAAAAAAAAAGAAAAAGGCAGAAATGGAGTGAGGGACAGAAAAAGACTAATCCTGTCAAACATGTCAGTCACCGACTTCAGAGTTGCGTCTTTATTTTTATGATTTCATCTTAAACAGTAATTTGGGATTTTATTGAAAATTCTTGGCGCTTTTACTGGAAGCTCAAAAAAAAAAAATAGATTGTGTTTTAAATGTTATAAACATTTTTCAGAATCTCCTTTTGAGCGGGGGTTTCTCCAGGCTTCTGTGAGCTTGATGAGACAAGTCATCTGACTACGCAAGGTTCAGACGGATAGACAGAGTGATGACGTGAGAGGACACCCGCAGAGAACGGAGGGTCGCAGACTTGGCGCAGGCAGGCACAGAGACGAAAATGCTGGCAGACAGAGGTCAAGTGTTTGAGAAAATAATGTCTGAAAAACTCCGGTGTTGGAGGTATGCATTTAAAGAGATGAAAAAGAAAATAGACGAGATAAATGGATTCTAAAATTTAAAAGAAAAAAGAATTGAAATGAAGAGTGACATTGCTATCATTCCTGTTGTGGTTGGAGTTTATTCACTCAGCTGGGTACCTTAGTGCCCTTTGTGATAAAGGAGAGTGGTTTCAGTGGTGGGAAGATAGCAAGCTAATGGCCAGACTGGACCTGTGTCAGCCTTAATGGTAACAATCAATAATGCCCTTAGTTTTTACCTTGAGAGGTCTGGAGCCTGAGCTGGTGTGGTTGTGGCTTTCTGTGTGTTCTCATTTTCTTCATGCATTGCATAAAATTGTTTTTCCTGTATACGTTTGACTAGTTATATAACTGGGGCCAGGCCAGATAAATTTCCAAAAGCTTAAAAGCCTAACATTATTTTCCCTATATTTTTATTAAATAGTAAGCCCAGTGATTTTACTCCACAAAGCATGTTTGCAGGCCCATCACAGTTTTACAGTTTGCTTCCTCAAGCCCAGTGTCCTGAATGCTAAAATAAAAAAACACCCCCAAAAACCCCAAAACCATGAGACTATAAAAATAGGTGGTTGTAACTGAAGTTTAGAATGGACTTTAAGGCAAGACCTTCCAAAAATAACTCCAAGTAACCCCTGCAGTTATTAGTTTGCAGTCACACCTTCTGTGGGGTATAAAAAATTCCAGCCAGAGTTGTTCATGTAGTCCAATTTCCTTAGATGGAGAAGCATTTGGTTGGTAAGTTCAGCACAGTGGGATTTGCACTGTGCAGCCAAAGGTGCCAAGCTGTGCGCAATATTAAAGGTCAAAGTGAAATTGCCGACTGCCCACACCTGCAGCACTGCTCAATATGGACACTAGAGTGTTTTTAGAAGGCCAACACACTCTCTCACGTACACACACACACACACACACACACACACACACACTGGAGACTTTGTTAGCTCGCTGGCACAGTCAGACTTCCCGGTACAGCATGTTTCCACCCTGACTAAAACAGTGTGGTCGTTGTGTGTGTGGTTGCAGCATTGTGTGGACACATGCATGCAGTTAATAGTCACACTGGATTGTATTCATTGCAGAGAGATGGTTGTAGACAATCCTCATAGTCTGGAAAAAAAAAGAAAATGAGCTGGTGTTCTGAAACTGGAGTGACTCCCTATTTTGCAGCTTTGGACTGTAGCTGGAATAAAATAAATAAAATGCGTTGGAAGTCTTTTAAATGTAGGTTGTACTGAGAAACCACAAACACGATCCAATCATTCAGAGCCTTTTGTGAAAAGAAAAGGAAACAACCCTACTAAATCTTGGACTGTTAGTGGGCACATTATAAAGAAACTAAAGAAATTACAGAGGCTCTCTAAAGCCAAGTCTCTGCCACTTACATGTTCTTTTTTTCTAGAAAGGGAACAAGTAGCAATGCTGCACTGTTCTGTTGGCAGTTTAATATATCACCTCCTCCTTCTGGCTTTTCCAGTATTGGTTCTGTTGTTTTCAAAAGGGTTTCTGAGCTCATTCGGTGCTGCACTGAGGGATACTTAACAGCATCTGAAAAGGCCGGATCATTCTTTCTTTTCTTTCTTTTTTTTTATTGTAGGTTCAGCCGTGCCAGAAATGGAAAATCATTCTAGTGCAGAAAAGTCTGATGGACCATAGAGAGTTGTTTCCTTTTTCCCCCTCAGTGTGAAAGTTGCAGCATTGATCTCGCTCCCCGGGCGTCCGCACTGCACAAGTTGTAGCCAGAGCAGAGGCAGAGGGGTGATGCTGTGGCTCATAAGCACAGGGGCGCACATAGACTTGGAAAGCACAGCGCAACAGAAACAGACACGCTGTACGCACATTAAGTAGCTGGATTTAATTTGGTTGCAGTGGTATGTTCTCATATGGATATATGCAGGAAGGAATTCATCCATTTACTCTCTGACTTGCTGCTTTTGACAAGATTTAATTTGACTCAAGTGACTCAGCTGTCGCGAACACAATGTCTATAGCCTCAAGTGTGTGTTAGTGTGTGAATAACAAGGAAAGGTCTCTTTGTATATTGTTAGCGCTGGAGAATAGTGAGCTTGTAGGCACACTAACTAGGAGTTGAAGAATTTACCATTTGACACCATGTGGCAGTTTGCAAGAGGAAGCTGGAACAAAAGGAGGAGGAATTAACCCTTACACTAGATGCAGACTAAAATTACTTGAGAGGACATTTGAATATTGACAGGAAGTTCTTTAAAACCCACTTTTATTATTATTGTTTTTCACAAAATGCAAGTCATTGTGCCTATATATTCAGTACAGTTACATGGCAGGAATTCTTCTTTCCACTGCTTTGGCCCAAAGTGGAATATCTCAAATGGAATGAGTTCAGGATGAAGTGCTGTGGAATTTTGAAAAGATATTCACTGACCTGGGGCATCCTGCTGGTTTTGGGAGTGCTATGACTTTTCCTCTTCTCAGCCATGAGTTTTTTTTTTTGCAGTGAATTATCTCTTTTTCTCACATTCATGTTCATTGGTTAGTACAATTTAATAAGTCAACATCATTGCCATCACCATTGTGCACTCCTTTGCTTCTTTGGCACCTATAATATGAATGATGTTCCCCTCAGCCTTAGCTATTAGATAGGTTTGCCATTTAAGATTTTCTGTGCTTTAGCATGTTAGCATTGACCCCATGAAACACTAGCAAAGCCGTGCAAAGCTGCTAGCATAGTTGTAAACTCTTCAATGAGCTTCAGTAGAACAGAACCTCCTACCACTGACCTCATCTCATTCCTCCTTGATATGAATACCA
The DNA here is from genome assembly GCA_015106755.1 of Etia nguti. Lineage (NCBI taxonomy): Eukaryota > Metazoa > Chordata > Actinopteri > Cichliformes > Cichlidae > Etia > Etia nguti. The sequence goes on from VUQG01045725.1 coordinate 43,372, forward strand.
CACATTTCCTTTGGGCAAAAATGGCACCATTTAGAAAGGGACCACTTTTGGAGAATCCTTTAATTACTGAGGACTTGTATGAAAGCTAATACTCATCTGCCACTAACCTGGAAGTAGAAGAAATTCCCTACTGTTTGAAAGTTTGGGATATCCGTCTAACTCAAACCCTTCCCACATTTTTTTTTTAATGTTCAATAAAATAACCAAGAGAAAAGAAGAAAAGTTAATCTACTCAAAGACTCATATCAGAGTTGCTATGTGAACTATTTTCATTTGTCTTGAACAACAGCGCAGATTTCTTTGCCGTGATATTTCACCTTATATGCTGAGGCACTGTAGGGGAAAATAATGAGATTTATGTAGCCCTGAGAAATGAAGAGCTTTCAGGTGTTTCAAAGTCCCGACTTCTTGTTTTTGAGTATTGTGCCGTGGCTCTATCTCTCCTTTTATTTCTTGTGTCTTTTACATAACTTTCTTTCAATCCTGCCCCCCCCTTCCTATAATGTGCTCTGCTCTGCCTAAAATAGTTGAGTGAGGATTTATTCATAAAGTTTTGAGTTTTGAGGCGGACTAAAGGTCTTTTCCCTTTAGTCCCTTTCGGGGCTAAGGTTTTTTGTAATTCATTCTAACAACTGTGATAGCTAATTATGCGACAAGTTTCTCATGATCTTAGTTATGAAAATGTTTGAAACCGTTGTTAAATGGAACAGCACTAGATCGCCCATTTCTATACCGAGATGTTGTCTTTTTCTCGTGGTAAGAATGAAATGGGCATGCATTACAGCATTAGTAGCCCTTGTAGAGCTAGAAATTGCTGCAAAGACATTTTGCATGTGTTTGAAGGGGGCCGACCTGGGTCAGTTGAGCTAAGAAAATCTGCATATTGAGGTAGGGTAGGAACTGGCCCTTGTCCAAAGGTCAGGACCCACTGCAGCTATGTCCATGTGGAAAGCTGTATGTCAGAAGACGCTCATGCTGGTGTCTCAGCATCCTGCTGAATGACCTCGACACACTTTCTGATCGTCCTGTATACCAGATTTCCTGAATTAGCCTGAATGTCTTTTAGCTGCTTTTTGTTTCTTAGTTAAATGTCTGTAGTGTGAAGTTACCTTCTCCTAAGGATGACACAATCATTACACCGTTTAGGGCGAAGGCTTAATACTTTTGAAAAGGTTGTTACAAAAGTTGGAACAGTCATATACGCACTTGCCAAACCCAGCGGATTAAAAAGTAATCTTTAAACCTTTGTAGTGCACAAACCTTACTATCGTGAAAGTTCTAGCCAGGTTTCCCTGGCCCTTTTGTTTTGTTGTCCTGCTGACAGACTGAGGAGGTGCTGTTGTGGCCCTCTGGAGACTTTCTTGTAGTCGGGCTGACTCGAACTCCACCTTTCTTGTTTGCAGCTGGCGTGGTCATTCTTGTTGTGCTCTGGAGATGCACTCTGAGCTAGAAAGTCAATCTACCCAGAACCTGCAGCAGGTGGCTGTAGAGCAGAATAATAGCTACCATCTGCTCTCTAAGAACAACTGGTCTCTAAAGACAGTCGACTTGGAGTCCACTGTATCTTTTCAGAGGAGTACCTTTTAAAACAACCTTCAGACTATTTACTTTTGTCACATTGTATACTTTTCATATTTATTTTTTCCACAGTAATGTGAGAAATCTCCTGTAATACAGTGTTCAGTTTTGTTTTGTTTTTTAAATTCTACTGCATCCTGTATGGAAATTAACAGGAAGTTCTGCATTTTAAAATGTTTTTTCCAGACAAAACAGTTATTCAAATGAGTAACGTTATATTAGTTTCGTTGTTGATGTTGCAAATACTCCTACGGTACAGTAAGTTAGGATTAGTAATAACGCATCACATTATTACATCTTCTGCCACAAAAATCACCCAAACCCGAAAATGAGGCCCATATATATATATGTATATGTATATATATATATGTATATGTATATATATTGAGAATAGTGGTAAGCTTAAATGTCCTATCAGTCAGCCCAAGTGTTTTCTAATTATGATAAGTATTTCGGCAGTGGGAAATGGATTAGTAACATTTGCATGCTGATATGCTGCACAGGCATGATGTTAATAATGTTAGTGGCTATCAAGTGTTTCAGAGTGATTGCTAGGAGCAGCTCTGTCTCACTGAGGATGTTGGATGCTGAAGACAGCAGTGACACAGACTTTGCTGACAGTGACGAGAAACAAAGAGACAGCACACATCTCAAAACGCTGCAGATTTACATTAACACTTTTTTCAGTTTTTCTTCTTCATCTTCGCCTTTTTACTTCTTTATCCCTCATTTTCCCCGGGCTCTTGACCTTAATAGAAGCTTCTTTCCTTTGTGACTGGGAGATATATAATCCAATAAGCACAGCACCCTGCCCGTGGGTGGGACTGTGACAGGCGCACAAGTGTGCAAAACCTTACAGAAACTCATACAAACAGATGCTTGTGCAAACAGGAGTGTGCGCACTGGCTCTTCAAGCTGACGTCTGAGTGCTTTTTTAGCACTGTGTGTACATGTCATCTCGTGTGAAAGTGCTGCGCATGAGGAAAGCTCTGCGGGGAGAGGAGATGTTGTGGTGAAACTTATTTACAGTTCTCTGGACTTTTCACTTGAGCGAGGGACGGAAGAGGATGTTGCCTTTTCCTCATCTGCTCATTCTTCCTGCCAACAAAGGAATGCTTTCTGTTTGTATAACCCCTGGCCTCTGATGTTCTGAATTTGCCCCCAGTTGGTCAAGAAAATTCTTAACCTTAAAGAGCCCTGTACCATCTTCCCATTTAAAGGCCAATCATTTCTCACAGCTTGTCTGGCTCTTTTTGCATCCTATGGGGTTTGATAAAGTTCCCCGTCTGCCAGATTCAGTTGTGTAATTAATCTCCTCTTTTCTGTTGTAGTTTTTCATGTATGCATTCCAATTTTTTATTTACTATTATTAAGTTTCTGGATCTACAGTTCTAGTCAACTAAAGAAAACAATGGTCACTGAAATCTTATCCACTCTTCAGCCAATTCATTGTTTGCCTGTGTGTTGTGTTTAGACTAACTACATTGGCGACAGGGTACTGACTGCACTCTACTTGCTGTAAATGTACCTAAAAATCTAGTATTTGAAACATTCGTCATTTTTTTTGGAATACTTTATAAAAAGCTTTTTTAAAACATTAAAAAAGGGGTTTATAGGAAACCATCTTAGCATGCGTGCAAGATTGATTATAACGTATCTGAATGGTCTACCAGAACTGCATTAGTGTCTGATTTCCACAAATGCCATCCACCTCCAGCTTGTCCCATCTGTATAAATTATGTACATCTAGAGACAGGCAGAGAATAACTGGGAGATGCAACAGGAAAATGAATGAGATGATACAAGGCCAAAAGAGAGCCAAAGAAAATTAAAAAAGAAGCCACCTCCCCTTATTCTTTCTGACTGAGATACATGTGTTTTTCCTTAGATGCACAAAGACTCGCACCCACAGATAAGGCCTCCAGTGGGTTGTTTTTGACACAAATGAATTCAAAATCAACAAAAGCATTGGGTTGTTTTCTAAGGATCCTGGTTGAGGAGGTGGCAGATAGGTTTTTGTCTTCCTCTTACTGACAACATCTTTTCTTTTGTAAATGGGAGCTGGCAGATTCAAGAAACGTGCCTCACAAAGCAGACTTCTCTGATATTGTTATATAAAGCAAAAACAGACAATATGGCGGGGCGTTTTGTAACTGATTAGTTCATTTTATTATTGGTATTCATGGGTTCATAAAGGTAATACTGATGAGTACGAGTACTAGCCATAAAGTCTAAATCTATTGTGCACTGAAGCATTACAAACTATAAAAGAAAATGCTGCATCAGACATCATTATTAAAGCTACAAACCATCAGCAGAGTGTGTGAAACAAGGCGTGACCAAAGATATCTCATTGCTGCAGTAATCATCAAATGTTTTATTAAAACCTGCCCTGCCTAATTTCAACTAATCTGGCCTGAATTGGCCAGGTACACTTGGGAATTGATTTGTTGAGCCTGGGAGCTGTCCCATAAATTGCACTGTTAACGGTGGGGCTGAACGGGCCTCTATGCCTGATAAAGGCAGATTTAGAGGAGATATTTAGCATGGAATCATTTATCAGGGTCTGACAGATAGGCACTAAGACTCCCACCCCCCAAAAAAGACACACACACACACACATGCATAAAATGGTCCAGGTCCTCTCTGTTAGTCCTTGATCTGTGGTGACACAACTTTATCTGTCTATGGCAGATTAACTCGTCTGTCTTTGTTGTGAAATTAAACAAATAATGAAAAAGAGAAAGTAAACCAGTGCATATGTATATCATGATTTTAGCAGTGCTGAGGTGTGACTTTGGCCAGACGGAAAGGAAAACATGCGGTGAGATTTTTAAAATGCTAGAGGTGATGCAGCTGAAGCAAGCCATAGATCACTGATAAAATCTGTCAGTTCAATAACTACAGTATGAGCGCAGCTGAACGCAGAGAGAGAGAGAAAGAGAGAGAAAGGCATTGCTATGCAGGTGGTGCACATGTGTGCTCATGTTGGTGGCATTAATAGCCTTTCCGTGTGCAATTTTATTTGCAAAGCTTATGGTCCGTTCAAGGATTTTAGGGTTACCGTGACTTTTTGAATTGAAATGTTGTGTAACAGAAGCACTGGCTGCATATTGTAACTCAGCCCCACAAAAGCTTGTTCACTCAGCTGTGTACAGTAAGAGTCTGAATTGCACATGTTCAGCCCATTTTTATTATTACCTGCACCTGCAAAACCCTCCCTCATATACATGCTTTGTTTTACTGTTTTCACTGCCTTGAGACTTTGTTAAACCTACATAAATTTTATGTTTTTATCTTCTGTGTCAAGCACATTGGGTTTAAATTTAACGAAATGTGGTATATAAATAAAATTTGCCACTACCATATATTAACTAAAAGTTAATATTCGGTGTACAGCTCAATTATTTCATACCGAATTGCTGTGATCTGGAGTAAATAATCATTCTACTGCATTAAAAAACCACAGGCAGAACTACTGTTAAATGAACAGAGACTCTAAATACAAAAAAGAAAACAGCAGGCATCATGTGGTAGGGCCCGTGTCTCCAATAACATGATTCCTGCAAAGTTTTTTCAACTTGCACTTCTGAATTGATCCCCCACGTAAAAGTAATGTGTCAAAGCTAAAGGACTTGGCCACTCGCAGTGACTGAGTAAGATGAACTTCCAAGTTAAAGGAAAAAGCAGAGTTTGGCTGAAACTCTGAGGCTCATAAAGAAAATTGGATTGGTTTTACCTGCATTATCTGAAGCTTTGGTTAAAGAAACCAGTCGAGGGAAAACAACAAACAAGCTGAACAAATAAATGAATAATTCATTATTTAGGGGAATAAATCCCAATGTGGCTTACAGCATGTAACTGCCATTTACTCACTAACCTTCTTGAAAGTAAAACAATTTATCTTATAAAGCAGTAATATAAAACCAAGCGAGATACACCAGATATTAAAAAACACAAAAACGCAACCTAGATAGTATAATGGATTTTAGAATGATGACACAGCAAAATAAACACATTAAGAGCCTGAGGTGGAAATCAAATTATAGAACAGCCTGAATGACATAGACAGAGGCCAAAGATCGTATTTCAGTCAGTTTGAGATGCATACTTACTATGCCTAAGGATGTCTTTGTTGTCCTCGGTATGACCTCACCTGACCAGAGCTGCCACATCATCCTTTGTTCATCTTATCTGTCTGTTAATAGTGCTCTCAGGGGACTTGACTATGCTCTCTGTCTCTCTCTGAATTGCCTATTTGCTTTGTTCACCTCCTCCCAGTCCATCTATTCCTGGAACTGGTGATTTAATGAAGAACTCGGTCACCATGAGTGACCTCTCTCATCATTGCTGTCCAGTCATTTTTCCTTATTTATGTCTTCTTCTTTTGGTTAGATTATCTTCAGCAAGCTGCAGAACTTAAACAGTTTTGTATTATTACATTTTCTGGTACTGCAATCAAGCATAGATTTCTTTAAGTGAGAGAAAATCAGAAAATCTCTGCACTCGTACAGTAACGGTGCCTCTCATGTGGATATTTACCTACCTATGATGTATGTCTGTGGATTTTGGGAATTTCAACTGAGGAGCATTCTTGATGTGATGTGACAGTGCTAAACACTGTTCCATTGTGCCAGTCTTCCATAAGAGCTACATTATTTAGGAAAAATTCGTAATTTCAACAGACTTTCAACAATGTGATTTTGTGCTTTGAAAGCTAATTGGCTCGGGCCATCGAACTAATAGCATCTATGGTACGTAGATTGCTCTTTGTATGCTTTGAAGCTAACAGGGTGGTACTATTATGTGTAATCTAACACTGGAAAGGTTTCCGCTCTCCTGCTGTCAAGGTAATGCCCTGTAATTGGCCTTCTAATTCTGTGGTATAACGAGACTAGAAGTGGATGGCAGAGGCTATGTTGCTGTATTTACCTACAGTACCAGACAATTACCACCGTAATGCTAATCGTGGGCTGGCAGGTGGAGCTTTTAATGAGGCTAAAAAAAGGATTTGTTCTCACTTCCTTCTTTTACAGTATTAGCAGGACTGTAAAAAATGGTTATCAATTGATTGACACATTTTTTAAAAAGGTCACTCAGCATGCTGCACAAAAGATACATTTTAAGTTATTATAAAAAATGTTCATCTAATTCCTTATATTAATGATGTTAATTTTAGATTAGTTATATATAAAGTAGCATTTTGCACACAGAACCTAGTACCAATTTAATTTATACAAAAAATACAAACTGAAGTACACTGCATGTAATTTCTATAAAGAATTGCTTATTGCAGCCGAAACTGATAGAAATATAATTTATTTTAATGTTTAGTCTCAATCACAGAACTTTGTCCTAAAAAAACTTTGACCTGATATTGATATTCTATAGAATGTAAACACATAATTCAATCTCAGCATAGCATTAGGCGCAACCTCGAAGGAGGTCCGAAGTACTTCACATGCATAACCTAGGGATAATAACTCAAAAGCTGAAGCAAAAACAAACAAAACATAGAAGCAAAATGCAAAGGCACTGAGTAGCATTGTTGCCTGGAGGAGGAAAAATCATTCCAGCTGGTGCTGCCACTGCAACCCTAGGTTGACTCCTTCTTTGCAAAAACAAAACAAAAATACTTGGTTTTCAACCATAGGTTCTTTGTCCAAAGGAGAGAGACATGGTCACTGGCGAAAGGCATTGTCTGTGCAGTGGTTAGCACTGTTGCCTCACAGCAAGACCTCCCTGGGTTCGAATCCACCATCTCGCTGATGTAAAGTTTGCATGTTCTCCATATATCTGCTTGGGTGTACTCCAGCTTCCTCCCACAGTCCAGAAACATGCAATTAATGGGGTTAGCTTAATAGTAATATTAAGCTAATAATAGGACCCTGAATTGGATAAGAGAAGAAGACAGAAGAGAATGGATGGATGGGTTCTATGTCCTTCACAGAAGTCAACTTTCTTGAGCAAACTGAAGAGGATAAACCTTTAGGGATTCACAGAGCCACCTACTATCTGACAGAGGGATGCTGATTAAAGTAAAGCCCTCTCGGGTTGACAGTGTACTGACAGATTTGTCAGCTAACACTAGCCTCTGTAAATTGCCAGTTACAGATCCTAATTTAGCTGTCTTTAACCTTTCCTAGAATTCATCAGCTGGAATCCCTCTTACGTTTTTGACTCTGAGGAAGGTTAGAGTAGAGGTGGCAGGGTTTGCAAGAGGCCTGACTCTGTAGCCTAAATCTGAGAGGGGTGGAAACGATAGTGGGAAGTTGTCTCTGTCAGGCTCGCTCTCAAAGCACAAGCAAGAGGACAGAGTATGGCGAGAGAAACGTCAGTAGCACTCTGCCTTCCGGACAGCATATGCTCCATATAATGAGACTGCCCATGCACAGAGGCACGTCCACATGTGCACACAGCAGTATACAGATGCGTATATATTAAGCACAGGGAGACATGCTTGTGTGCACATGCTGAACTTGATTCAGCCATACTGAATACATGTAAACAATCACGCTTAATTTCATGCTCCAGCTTTCACCTCCGTGTGCGTGTGTCTTTCACTCATCACATGTGCAGCTGTGCATTTATCTTGCGATGGCAGGGAAGTAATCAGGGAGGAAGATGTCACAATTGCACAAAGAGGTTAATGAAAAGCCGAAATACTCATTTTATTATGATATTCTTGCTTAAATATAGATGATAATTTTTGTGCAAAACAAAGAAGCCGCACTTATTGAGAGGTTTTAAATAGCCCTACTGTGAAGAAGAACTCTTATCTTTTAAAGCTTGATTCTTCTGTCTTATAAACAGCACATCCTAGCATTTAGATGTAACTTTGAAGGCTTTGATTTCCCAGCCTGATCTCTTTTGTCCTCCATAAAACTCAGCTCTTGTTGGCTTCAGCGCCACTCTTATGAAGTCCATAACTTAAATACTGATTAGATTGGACACTGTGGGATCTTGGAGATTATGAGAACAAAGAGCAGGTCTTATCAGTGTGTGTGAATGAATTTGTGTTGGCTGTTTATTTGCGGCCCTGTGTGAGATTGTGATTTGTGAGGCTCCTCCTGCGTAAAGATGAATAGAAATATCTCCCCGAGAAGTGATAACCTCAGGCTTAAACACACAACACAGTGGCAGCATTTGTTTTCATTTACTTTCATTTATATATTTTCTTTGTGCCTGAGCAAAGAAAGCCATTGTCTGTGCAGGACTATAAAATGGGAATAAATGGCGGGCCATAATTTGCAGCCCCAAGAAAAGATCCTTTTAGATCGATCTTCTTGTCATCAAAACATTATTGGAAGGCTTGACTAATGTGTGTGTTTTTTTTCTTCGTTTTTTTACTTTTAATGGAAGGACCTTTAAACACATATCTGAAAACAGGTTGAAAGTAGTTCACATGAAGAGGTGTGGCAAAGCAGTTACATGATAACATTTAAGAGGTAATTAAGTTACCTTTATTATTTTTATTAACTCTGGTGTCAAAGTCCAGCCACTTACGGTACATGATTAAGTTTATTTCCTTTGTGAAGCTTTTCCTGCTGGATTACTGTACATCCACAAAAGTCTTTCCTCGTTTCTAGGTTTCTGTGTTTATATGAATGCACATTTAGTCAGTGTCTTGGTTCTGTCTTAGAAAGCTGTAATGGTACCGCAGGACTACAGGAAGGATGTCTTTCCAATTGGGGCATGTCCTTGTCAGAGAGCAAGCACCAAGTTCATCCCCACTTCTGTCTTCAGGGAAACAAGCCAGTACAGTTTCAGCTGTATAATCCGTCGTGCCCTTGTCGCCCGCATAACTGTGATGGTCATCTCTCTTATTGCATTTTCCCAGAGGGCCTAATGTGCCATCATCACACTGCCTGCGATGACGGCTGTTTGTTGACAGCTGTTTTCACATGGGAGTGGAAATCACGCGTTTTCCTCAGACATGTCTGCTTTTTAATGACACCAGCCATGCCATGGTTGTCGACTGGTTGGCTCACGATGGGTCTCATCAATTTTTATCCTGAAGGGGTAATTTTTTTTTTTTTTAAATTTACGGTCTTTAAATTGGATTTGCAGACTATAAGACTATAAGTCAACCACGATTTGGGGCACAGCTGAATTGACCTAAAGGTGAATGCTTGGCCTCGGCTAATTTCGCACAACTTTGTAAAAATATCCCTTCAAGAAAAGCTGTCCTCCAGTTTTTGACTAACTAGCCTATTGCTAGATGCACCGGTACCCATCCATAGACTGCAAGATGGCTTAGCTAATAACCTAGCCCTCCACTTTTTAGTCTAACTATGGGCATTTTTTTCCTGAAAAACATGCATATGGTGTCATCCATAAATTCTTACACTTCAGGCTTTTGAAATCGGACGTTATAAGCCAACTGGTAATGTCACAATAGCTACACCGAGTTTTGAATGTAAGACAGTTATTTTTGGTATCAAACAAACACAAGCACTGGGGTGAACATGAAAGCTGTCCTTGTCTTCCTGAGAGGATGTCCGCTATTAATAGAACTTGGGCAGTGAAAAAAAAGTTGATAGACAATATTAAGAAGAAACAACAAATATATATTTGTGAGTGCAAATATATTTTGAATGTGCTCTGTCTATACAAAGACAGGAATAGAGTTGGATACCCTGTATAGCAAGTTAGGATACTGATGCAAACTTGTCAGAATCATTCTCCAAATATTCCTTTTAAACTGGAGCTCGAAGGCTAAAACTTTATCACAAACTTGTGGAAACATTATGGAAGCACATAAAAAAGCATTTGTGTTGAACTGCAAGCTCAAAAATGGGCATGCAGTGTGTTAGTGGATTTAGAAAGACCTGCTACATTTATGCCTGCAGCTTCTGTGTAACTAGTCAAGTAAGTCTGAGCCCTTCTGCATGTTGACTGCCTCTTTGGGCTCATGTTGATTCAGGATTAACACATAAATGACCTGCGATAGCGAGATAATCTCAGTGACCTATTAGAGTAATACAGCACTAAAACAAGCAAGCAAGCACACCCTGACAGTCATGAACAAAGCACTCTTTAATTGATTTGCTGAGGTTATTTCTTTTTTTTGTTGCATGCTTATTTAAGAGGAAAGGGTGTTCTGCGTGCATGCAATAATGACAATGGATCACTGAGGTTGTGTTTGCGAGGGAATAATAATTGTACTGTATAAGGGGATGGTGGGTTTGGCTGTATGGGCGAGGGAGATAAAACTACAAAGATTAAACTGTGATCCATAAATGTGTCACACAGAAACACTAATGGCCCCAGTCAATATCATATTTTTGGATATTATGTTGATTGCATTCTGGGCTTAGGCTCTGTATAACATTAAGCTTCAACGATTAGCAGAACAGCATGGCAGTAAGTCCCAAATAATACTGTAATTGAGAATATTATAATAATTGGAGACGAAAGAAACAGTAGACACATAGACACAAACAGGCGGTCTGACAGTCAAGATTTATCAGCGTGCACAATCTGTTTTTTGGAGTATGTGCATCAAAGCATTGGTGTCTACTGTGAGGCACATGAGGCTGAGCATCCACAATTCTATTTGTACCAATCAGAAAACTTTTTTTTTCTGTAGGGTCGCAACAAAGGGAGGCAGACAGAAAGTGGAAGTACAGAGAATTTCAATTAACACAAAATCAAACTGTATTCCATGATTTTTAGCATTTTTAAAGGCAGCTTGGGTGTTTAGAAGTAGGGAGGAGTATTTGTTTTATGGGAGACTCGGGTGCCTGTTGTTACTGGTATTACAAACCAGATAATGGCAAATCAACAGGCTCTCTGCTTGACATGCTTAGCACCTGCACAGCCTCAGAGTGCTTACATTGTCCAGTTAATCAGTAATATTTAATCGAGCACTTTGCAAACTCAACATTTAATACCCTTTCCAGTTCTTTTTTTTCTTTTTTAATTTCCCTCGTGCTCTGCCTTTCTGAGATTTGACCCAGTGTGCAGCATCACAACTTGACTTCTTCTGCCACTTTTTTCCCCCCATAAGTCTTTCTCCCAAGAACTATTTCCTTAATTACACATGCACACCTGACACACACCTTATTGGAAATTATCTTTGTTTCCATGATATAATCTGAGGGATTGCAGTGAGCAGGAAGTGTTGAATGAGGCCAATTTGTTCCTTGCGCTACATTATGAGTAGCTGGGGACTCTGTTTCTCTTTTTTATGACCTGAGATATGATATCATGTCAAGAGCAGCCACCATAATCCCTTTGCTAGCTGACACACGGCCCAGTCCGGGGGGAAAAAAATCGCTCCACTCACCATGCCTCAGGCACGCACACCTGCAAGGCTTTCCTGAAAACAAATAGCTGGTGGGCACATATTTTTCAGCTTTTAACTGTGATTTAAAATACATTCATTTTTAAACGCATCATTTAAACCCACTGCCTAGAGCATACAGTTATGCAAAATAATGGATATACCTGTAGAACACTGTCAGTTTAGGCTCATTAATTACAATCCCAGTCACATGCAGAGTCATATGATCATGTTCCTCAGATGTTAATCATCATGGCGACTAGAAACCACCAATCTACAGCTGCTGAGAGTACTCTCTTCTAAAATAATGGCTCCATTAATTATCAGACGATGTTATTGCAAGATGGTGCTCTCGCCACGCTATGTTAATTGAATGTACCAATAATGGATTTACAGCAAAGTCGAAAAGCTCTCTGAGCTGTCTGTTTCAGGCCTGCCTTGTTCACCTAAATCAAGTCAAACTCTTTGGGTAAGACGGAGGGAGATGGGAGAGGAAGAGAAGTAGTACAAAGATAGATGGGCGTAAAGTCAGACTAATGATGAAGCGTGAAACAAGCCATCTATGTTTGATGAATGTTAGCTGAGAGACTGGAAAGTGAGATGATAAAAAGATGAAAAGGAAAAAGTCTGACGAGTGCAGTCCCACAAAGAGAATTGGGTGATTAAGCGGATATCAAACGCAGATGCACAAGGGCAAAGAGTCCAGATAAACAAGATGCACTCCAGCACCCCCAAGAGTAGCTCATTCCTGTTGTGTTTTGCCTCTGTTCGGCTTTCTGTTTGACTAGAAAGCTGCTCTTTTACAGTTTAAAAACACAACAGTCTAATAAATGAATTTTTAAATTATTAACAGATTAAATCATTTAAATGTATAAGCTGCATCAGGTACTGCTGCATCATTGCTGTTGCCTCACAGTAAGAAGGTCCTGAGTTTGAAACCGCTGTCTGACCGGGGCCTTTCTGTGTGAAGTTTGCATGTTCTCTCTGTGTCAGCGTGGGTTCTCTCCATGTAGGCTACTCCAGCTTTTTCTCACAGTCCAAAGACATGCAGTAAATGAGGTTAGGTTAAAAGGTGATTGTGAGAGGGAAAGGTTGGCGGTTTCTCTGACAGACTGGCAACCTGTCCAGGGTGTACCTGTCCTGGGATAGACTCCAACTGCCACGGGGCTTGGATAAGGGGAAGAAAGTTGCTGGATAGGCTGTCATCAGTGTCAGTAGCTCAGTGGAAAAATACATGATTTTAGAAAAAAGTGATTGAAACATACCCACACAATAAAGCTACTTGTGCTTCTTCTGCTTGAAGTTTGATATAAATAAGCTTTCTAGTGTTTCTCTGCCTGTGTCTAATCAAGTCTGATACTTTGTCTATAGAATCATATAATTTAATGTAGATTGTGCTATATAAAAAGTCTGCTACATTAAATTATTTAAAAAATAAATAAATCACTGCCTCCGTGCAGTGTCTTTTGCCACACATCTCCCCATCTTTACCTATTTGCAAGTCAAGCTTGATCCTCAGGAGAGTCATGCCTAAGAGTATGAACGATATGGAATAATTAGGGAATTTAACTGGATTGTTGGGAAAATTTAGCACTTTTAAGTAAGCTTCTTCCAAATGTTGCATACTATAAATATATTTGTGTGTATATATATATATATATATATATATATCCGTTTTAGAACACAATTAGATAAACAGCACAATTGTTGTATAATAGCAATTGCTCTAGGCTAATGATATGAGCAGACTCAATTTGATTTAGCACACAGTTTAAATTAGTCCTAATGTTGCCCTCTGCTTTGAATCCACCATCTGCAAGCTGAAGTCTATAATCCTCCTCAGTGTAACTATTACACAGCTTGTTCAGCAGCACATTTTGCCTGGTGTGAAGGTGTGCTATATGACGTCTTCACAGTCATTAGTGCTTTAGTACAGGCGCTAATGGAGTGGCTAGCTTGCTGCGACTCTGCAGGCCTGGTTAAAAGCTTCAGCGGTTTTTAATGTCCTCCAACTTTTTCATTTCACAGTTTACTTTGTTCCTTTACATCTCTCTTTTCCTCCAACTGTACCAGGCATGTTGTCTTTTCAAGCAGCCTCTCAGCAATTAAGCTCCCAGCCTCCACCCTTTCTGTGTTTTTCTCCCCCATCCGTCAGCTTATGGCCGAATCGATCGCTGAGGGTGTGTAAGATGCAGTGCAAGCTCTCTGCCTATTCCACTCACTCACACCGAGATGAATGTTAATCAATTTGATGTACGGTGGAGGAAATGCTTTAAAATTCTCCGTGTCTTCCCCATTTGGGATGGATATCATCTTTTTTCAATAAACACCTGAACGTGCTCTTCCAGTTAAATTACCATTGCTCTGCATCTCAGTAAGAAATCGCGTGCTCAGGTATACCACACAGCAACACCCGCAGTTTACTGCCGCTGTTATGTCATGTTATCGACATTCTAGAGGAAGCGTAGAACGTTTAATCTTTTAAATCGAAAATACACTTTTGTACACCATGGATACAGGGGTTTAATCGTCTTATTTATCCAATACTTTACAGCTATTCAAATATATTGTTCACGTTTACATATGATTGATAGATCGGTTAAATGACTGGTACTCAAAGTAGAACTTTTATGACTGAATCATCATGTAGGATGCTTAGTTAGGAAGCAAAACCCCCAAATGTTCTGTTTCTTGCCCCTTTTCTGTTAATATATGTCTCATGATGCTTGTGAGTTTCTGGAAAGTCGCCCACCCTTTTTCAGTGTCTCTTTTTGGATCCAGTCTAAATAGTTTTAAACTGCATTTACTCGTGTTGGTCAGTACTCCCTAAGATGTCGTCCTTACCCTTTTCTCTGGTATTTTTTGCAGGCATCTTTTGAGCTCCTCGCCATGACATTCTGTGACAGAAGTGATTCTTGGCAGTGTGACAGATGATTCGATTTTTCTGCTGCAAAGATGTCAGAAGATGATCACAGGGTTACTCATGGTTAAAATGTCAACTTTTAGGGCTGACTAACTGCAGCCGAGTGATTGTAAACAGTCTCTCAAAGTTTCAATATTGAAGTGGGGGGCTGCACATTCACAGCGACAAATAATTAGTCTCAGCTATGGTTCAATTTTGAAAGTTCATTTTTATAGGGTATTAAAACAAGTAGCATAGCTAGGCTGTAGGTTACCAATCTAGACGTTTACTGGATGTCTTGAGGGTATAATTTGCGATTTGTAGTTTACTGCATTAAGCATACAAAACCATTATATGGTCCTTGTAAATCTGAGACACAGACATCTATTGTGTACAGTAATCACTTTCAATTATGCCCATTTTTTTTTCTTTTCCCACTTTCTTATTATTACTCCTTTTTTTTTTTTTTTTTTTTTTTTTTTTTTTTTTTTTTTTCTTTTTTTTT
>VUQG01045725.1:58664-91736 GCA_015106755.1 Etia nguti
ATTTTTAATTTTTTCCTTTTTTTTTTTTTTTTTCCCCCTTTTTTTTTTTTTTTCTTTTTTTTTTTTTTTTTTACATGTGGCTAACTTTTGGAGCCTCCTCTCCTCCTTTGAGGTTTTGATCCATTATAGATCAGTGATAAAGTCGTGATCCCCAAGTTCCAGTACAAGTCAATGCCTCACCTGCTCTGTTCTTTCTAAGCATCAGTCCGAGGAAGATCAATCTCCATAAGTCAGTCAAATAGCCCTCTAGGGTGCCTTCCTACTGAGCAGATCCACCACAGACACCAGACGGCTCACAGACCTTTTAGTCCACTGTCTCTGTCGCATTTAGCCGATCTCATTTGTCAGAATGCGTCTCTCCTCACGGGCGAAGGCAATATTTCACTCAGTGTGAATTTATTACGGAGGCACGTTTTTGATTTGATCTTTAATAAGATAAGATAAGATAAGAGATAAGATAAAACTTTATTAATCCCTCGGGTGGGTTCCTCCGGGAAATTCGGTAATGAAAACAGAGTTGATGGCATGAATGTCGCCACGCAGTGAGAACAAAAGAGGCGATGCCAGCCTCTGTAGTAAGGACTGGCTGATTAGGAGATACTAATCTAAACTGAGAGTAGGGGACACAACGAGAAAGTGGAGAGAAATACGTTGGAGATGTGTTTGATGCAGACACCATTCAGCTTCATTAACTGGCACTATTACAACTCCCGCCTCTATGGACCAGTGCTCCTGTCTTTGGGCCATTATTAATATATTACAGCACAGGTTTTTAGAAAGGTATTAAGTTATTACTGTGGCTGAATAGATCACATTTAGAAAAACTCATGGAAAATGGATTTGTCCTTTCATACTCATTCAGTCCTTGTCATTACAATAAATTCCAAGGTGATAAAATTTCGGCAGAGTTTATCCACCTTAACTTGCTAAGCCAGATGGCCAAAGTAGCAGTCAGCTAACTTGTGCCAAAAATGCCACCTATTATTTGCTTCCGCCTCTATTTAATGTGAAGATGTTTTTTCTTTACTTTTTTTTGCTTTTGATCAGATAAAATGGGATCATTCATTACTACGGCTCACTCCTTTCATGTGTAGTGGATTACTGCTTTCTCATTTTATTATTTGTGATACTTTAGGTGACCTGAGAGTTTTTCTCTTGTTAAATATTTTATCTCTGTTCGCATGGAGCTCTAGAAATTCTTGAACGGGGGGAGGAGGAAAGAAAAAAAAAAGATGCGATCATCATTATTCTGCGCTCTGCTAGTCGTTGCTTCAAGGAAGGATTTTAATGAGGGCCGTCGCTTAATCACAGGTGTAAAACAGAATGCTTACGACACAGACAGATACTGATATGCACTACTAGATTCACATTACATATAATGTGGGAGACAGTAAGACCTAATGGGCCGCTGCGGAGTCAGATGTAATGCAGCATAGAGGACAGGACATGACATCAAGCAAACACAGCGGTGAGGCTAATGCACCATCACATCATCACATCAGAGACAAATCAGAGGGACAGGATGAGTCATGAGACAGCTGCGGGTCAGCACGCTAGAAGGAGACAGAAAAAGAAAAAAACTTTTACAAAGTTGTCAACACTATAACTACTCTATCTGTGTGTGTGCAAGGTCACCGCACTCTCTTTGCAAAAAGATGCCCTGTAAATAATCTTGGATGTTTCTGTAAATTGCTGTAGCTCAGTAAAAAACAAAATAGGAGAACAGATTTGTATTCGAGGGGCTGTCGTCAGATTTGAAGTAAAGAACAAAAAAGAAAATCAAAGTAAATCAAAGAAGCCACATAATTTCTTTTCTCTTTCACACACTGGACAGCAAATTATTGGCAGGAAAACACGTTCAGCACACTGTTGTAACCCAAGGGCAGCACTGTGCGCCTGTAGAAGGCCGCAATTTGCCAAACCAGTGCGGCAGAATGATGCCATCACCGCCCTGCTGCCTGCTTGATGTAAGTTGGTGCAGGGTGGCAATGTGCTACGGAAAAACAAATCAATCAACACCTGCTGTTATTATTTTTCTCTTTTGCATGCCCTTCCTCTTTGGGACATTTAAAACATCATCTGTGCTCAGTGTCAGAGGTAGGCTGTAGATGCCAAGCAGCAACAATGCCTCTGTTATTAAAGTGCATCTTGCTGCAGCTAATTGAAGCCTGTAGTATGCAGGCAAATCAAAACACCAAAATAACACTGATGTCTAGCCAAACGGGAAGGAAAGGACAAGAAAAAAAAAGCCATCATGTTCTTCCACCTTTTAGGGATCAAAATGATGAATTATTTATACTTTTGAGTTTTTACTCTATATACTGACACTAGTTCTATATACAAGCCACCTAAATCTAGTGAGTTTTTCTCCCTGACATCCACCTCTGGGCTGTGGAGAACAGAGCTGTGACCTGTCAAGGTGGCACACAGCCTCCCATATTGACTCTTGTCAGCTTGAAAGTCTCAGTTTCTCCTGTGCCTCTTCCTCCTGGGATTACCTGGTATTCACCAGACTGTCGGAGAGCAGACGTACCGACTTCCATCTCCACCTCTAACGCTGAAATACACAGCCGCGTCTTCCAGGAAATATAACATTTCTAATTGGAATGATTCAAACAGAGCTCCTCAGAGTGAATCTTTTTTTTGTTTTGTTTTATGCTTTCAGTCGTCCCGTGACGACAAAACAGCCCTCTGCCTGCTGCCAACGCTTCTGCTGTTCACACAATTCATGTAGAAAATATTTGGAAGATAAAGTCCCACTTGGGATTATTTTGGACAAAATGATGTGAATTCATATCAGGCTGGAAGCCTGAAAACAAGCCTTTTTTTTTTTTTTGTTAACTGACACAAGAGTAGAATGCTGATGGGTTCTGCAATACTGATTATTGTAACTATGGTGAGGTGTAAATAGGAATGGTAATGGCAAATGACCTATTTCTAAGGTTTGGAAACATTAGGCAGCTAAAACACACACAACCCCCTCCCCCCCCAAAAAAACCCCTAAAAGCACAAGTATTAAAAAAGAACATTTTGACCAGATGATGGTGGTCTTAAAATCACCAAACTTCACAAAACCCATCTGGGAAAAATTTCACTAACCCACAAACCTGCTGGTGGTGCTTAACTGAACAAATCCAGCACTCCCAAGAAATTTGTCATTTTTCCCATATTTATATGTACGTCTTAAATGCACACGAATCAATATAACCCCTGTGGGATGTCATTAAAAAGGAGGAGGTGGTACACAAATTGAAATCTCTGTATTGATGTCTGATGTACTTCAGTCTACTTCCCTGACCTCCACATTACATGACCACTTAGCTTCCTGCACTGGCAATGAACATTGGCACTAGTGTGATGCATAATTACACAGTTCTTATCAATACTGGGTTCTGCAAACTTTTATATGAGCTAAAACCAGTAACTCCAAAGTGTTAAGCTAACTATCCTTAGAAAATAACTACTCTGCTCACAGAAAGCACATTTTGCTAACTGACATACGCCCTTAATCCAGTTCTGTTTGAAATGTTTTTCCTGTTGGCAAACTGATACACTTAATGGCTTTGGGAATAGTAAAACAATAATAATAATAAAAACAGAGGTGGTAGATGTTGTTTACATGCTGAAAATGGGTCATTTTAGTCCATTACTAAGTGCTTCCCAAGCAGTGTGATGGCATAATAATCTATCACTCAGCATTTGAGGTAATACTGTAAATGAGATGTTCTTGGTGTGATATTAAAATGAACGATTCATCTATAAGGTGTTAAAGGTGCATAAATACTAAAATGGGTCATTTTAGCCTTTTTTGTTGGGTTGCTAGGCAACATTATGACTTTATAATATATTATTGAGATAAGATCCTACAGGGGCGCAAGATGTACCCACAAGTTTGGTTGTTCAACTCAAGGACAAATAGAGAAACAAATGCACAGACAGAAAGATTTTATAGCAGCATATTGCTGCGCTGATTTTTAACAAAGAAAAGAGTTCTGGGACAAACGTCGTGTCTGGGTAGTGAAGGCTTACATCTTTAAAAAAGCCCTTTAAAGTCTTGCAGCTAAAGTGCTTGACAACGTTGGCACAAAGCGCTGAAACTGCTGATGCGAGCGTCTAAAATAGAGACACAGTGTCCGTCAGCACTCACTGTCTGTTGCTCCAGGCTGATGGAAGATGGCCTTGTTAATTATAACTGCTGTGTTCTCTAGTTTGTAACTGACTCTATGGTGCTTGTATACAAGAATGCAGTCTTACAGGATTCTGCTCACCCTGGCTCTCTTGGTTTACTTAACGGGGATAAGCACTGTGTATATTTTAGAATTCCAGTATTTAAAAATGTAAAATTAGTAATACTGTAACACTATGAGAGACTATTTGGCAGTGCTGTAAAGAGCCAGGCAGAGAAGTGCAGGAGCTTACTGTTACAGAATATCCAAGGGATTTTTTCATTTCTAAAACCTGGTAGTGTGAAATACATATTTAGAGTACATAGATTTATTTATTTTTTTCCTTTTTTGAAGGAACCAGCCCTGCAACAAGTGGGAAAATGCAGTGCCATCTTTTTTTTTTTTTAAATAATGTTTAACTTCAATAAAAATGATATTTTGCATATGTCAAAGTGACAGAGCAAGAAACAGTGGCTGAGGCACAAAAGGAGAACCTCTTCAGAGAGCAAAAGCAGATAGAGCCGTGGTCAAAATGACTAATTTCCCTTATGAAATCTACCCTGTAAGACCTCCTGGAATAGAGTTTATTAAATGGTGGCTTATCATTACACTCTCACTATAGATAGCCTTGGAATCCCTTATAGACCTTGCTAGCCTACTTTCAGCGCATCAGAAAATGTGACTGAATAGTGGAGCAGGTTTTTCCTGCTCTCCGATGGTTTGACCTCTGACCTGCTTGTTTATAACTGCGTAGGAGGTGTCAGATTTTCTCATTGGATCACTGCTGGTTTTTGTCTGTCTGAATATGACATGCATCTATTTTTTTTATTTTTTTTTAGCTTGGCTTTGCTGAGGTAAACCTGCATCGTGTATTAGCATAGGGATGCTTAAGGGAGAAAACAAATCCCTTGCAGTTCATGGATTTATCCTTCTGCTGTCTTCAGTGCTGCACATTGCATTCTCCTACTGGTAAAACCTTCGCCCTGTCCTTGAATGCTGTTTGTGTTTTTTAGATAGGTATATATCTTTGTGTCCAGTGGTTTTTAGCAGGATGGTATTCCAAGTGCTCCCCCACTGCTGCTAGAGTAATTTTGGTTGTATATAGCCCCACTTGGTTGCTTGTCTTTTCACCACTTAGCAATCGATTCCCCCTCACTGCTGGACTCCCCGCCCTCTCTTTCAACCCCTACATCATCCCAAAAGACTGACTGTCAGAATGTAGGAGAAAGGGGGTACCAAAAACAGAGGCAAGAGCTAGTGAGACAAAGAGAAACGCGTGTAAACAAAGAGACTGAGGAAGAATGTGAGGGGAAGTCAGAATATTGAACAAGAAATAGAAGTGCCATTAAATGTAAATGGCTTGGGTGGGGTGTCAGCTATTGTAAACGTGGTGAACGCTTTTACCTCATTTTACCTGTCATATATTAGATATAAAAACATTGTAGAGTTAAAGTTCTGACCAGCATTTAAGGTTGAGTAATAAGAAGTGCTAATAACTGATGCCTCATTTCATTTAAAAGTTTATTGACACATTAAAGTCCTGCTTGTAACCGTAGAGTTTTTTTTAATGCTATGTATCGCAAGGACAGACAGAAGAAAACTTCTGTGTGATCTTAAACAAACAAAAAAAAAAATAAACCCAACAGGCTAAATTTATTACACAATTACTAGAAGAAGAGTGGAATAGTTTTTTGGACTACAGAATTTGGCAGACTTTGGAGCATTCATGTAGTCCAGCATCAGTGTTTTGGCTCTGGGCTAACTCTAATCACCTCCAAATTGTTGCGAGTCCAAACATTTGCTCACACACTACAACATGCCAAAGCTTGACGGCACAGACGCGCACCAAACCCACCTATCTGCAGCCTCTCTCCCTCGCTTTTACTCCGCATCCACACACCTGCCCTCTGACACAAAGTCGTTCTCCCAGTTCATCCCTCCATACCTTAATGAGGAAGCTCATTATGGACAAACATGCTGCTGCTCCTCTGAATAAGCAACTAGGACAGCTACGCTGCTCAGCTGAGTGTGGAGCTGCGGGCTGAATATTTTATTGATTCTGCAAGTCCAGCTGTTGATCTATCTTGTGCATCCTTGTCATTAATATAGTGAGTGCAGAACAAAGGCCTGCGTCCTATGAGTTTATCAGACTGCAGTAATTATTAAGTGGTTGCTTTATTGTGCTGTCTCTGCTCAGGGTCGAGACATTTTGGTTACACTCAAACTGAGTTCATGATCTCTGCTGGTTGTTGTATTTTGATGCAGTATTTATACATTTATATTTATTATAGACTAATTAGTAGTTAAAATTCAATAAGCAATTGTGCATTATTGTGCTTGGGGATTTCTTTTAGTGCTGTCTTTAATGTTTTCAAGGAATGAAGCAGCACATATGGATTCCAGACCTCTCATTTACTTAGAATGGGGTGATGCTATGCCAGAAGAAATTGTGGTTCAGTTTCTTTGCTTTGTTTGTGCTGTGAAGAAGAGTTGAGAAGACTTTTGAAATTTTAGTACCTGCACCAGCCAATCGAATCGCAAAGTGAAACTATCCTGAGAGAGCAAGATTGTTACTGGTGCAGTTTAATCATAATGGAGAGTTGCCCTATTTTGTATGACCACAACTAGGTGAGCTTTTGCTAACTGCTAATGGAAGCTCTGGGTGTGAGCTGGAGCCTGGTCGGTCTCACAGCCACTGGTTTGAGCCGTGAAACTGGATCTTTCTACCACGCGTGTGCTGTCTGTGCCCTTTAGATCATTTTTAATGAATTATCTGACTAATATTGTGACTTGTTGTGTGGTACAGTCCCTTAACCGGAAGTCTGTGCTTTAGTTTTGGTGAGTGAAACTGTAGTATTTTATAATATGTGTGTTTCCGAATCAGGTTCGCTAACCAAGCTACCTAGCTTTAGCTGATAACTTAGCAATGACCGTATTTCTTACAAATATAGCCACTTGGAAAAAGAACAATTCAGATCCATACTTTATGCTGCCTATGAACAAAAGCTGCAGAAATCTTGGTACCAATAAAAATGAAAGAAGAACAAGTTAGTGAAAAACATCGGTGGGTGTAGTTTGCATGGATTTGCAGAGGCTTTAAAGAGAACTCAAAACAATTACAAATCAATTTTCTTGTCTGCCTTTTCATTGGGTTTCTGTTATTGTTAGCTAAACTGATAACACTAAAAACAGAAATTATGATGTTTTTCAGTTGTCCTGTGTATCTTTTTATTACCTGTCTAAATCTCCTAGAGACAAATTACACATTCAAGAGTCATTCATGCATTTAGTTGCAGTCTTCCATAGCAGTTTACAACAAAAATGCAGACTTATGTATCTGTATAAAGCAGTTTCCAGCTTCATAGGTTTCAATGAGGCTGTAGAGGTCAAAAGCCACAATACTTTCCCCATGCCATATTCCTTGGTCTTCACTTCTCTACATAGTTGAGCACTTAAATTCATAGTTTGCTGATCCTGCATCACATTTTTATATGGCACATTATTTCCATCACTCTGTGGGGTTAGATATATTGTATATTGAAGCTGTGTTCTTTAAAGGACCATCATCAGCTTCATCCTCCTCACTGAGGATATGAAGCAGAAAAAATCTGTTAACACCCCAGAAACTTTCCGATTATCAAAAAGTGAATGCTAATTTCTGTCGAATTCATTTATTGGGAGACAACAGTCAACAGTCCCTGGAGCCTAAATGCAACAAACACAAGGTACAAATAGCAATATGAAGCAGAGGGAGCGGAGTGTCCTAAAAAAAAATTTGGTCAGTTTTTACCATTCAAATTAAAAATATAGTGCTTTCTCCTTTTCTAGATAAGGAAAACAAAAATCTTTGAGATTTTGGGCCGGAAATGCACTCTTCAGACTGAGGTGTGTTGAAGCTGCGACACAGTCGTCTAATGAAGTTTCTCCTTCTAATGTAATTAATTACAGCACTTATCTGACCAGACAAAAGCCAGCTCGATGGATTATATTAGGATGCAACATCTCTGCCCTGGATGGCCGACTGGGAAATGGATCGTGATTATCTCACAGTTAGAACAACAGAGACACACAGAGGCCCATCGCTTCATATCAGATCAATTAGCAGTAAGGCTCTCTTTCCCTGCACTACTCGGTGTCATTATAGCACCATTTTCCAGGCTCCAAAGCAACTATTTTGTTATCATAAAGGAGCTGTAACTCTTTAACGCAGAAATGCAGCAGTCATTTCTAGCAGCTCAAAGCCATGTCGATATTCAGTGTTTGAATTCTCTAGGACCCGAAAATCATATTGTGCTGTTTTAATTGATTTCATACGAAGGTAAGGCATGAGCAGAAAAAAGACACTAGAAGCATCTAAAACTTCAAATTTTCAGCGTGATCAAAACAAATCCTTACTTTATGTTGTACAGGAAGATGAACTGAAGGAATTTAACAGATAACTACTAGTACTACTAGCTACTACATTACCTGTTTATCAGGGATGAACGCAGAGGCTGTGCAAACAGTCAATATTGCCTGTACTGACTGAGGTGAAAATTGGCTTCTCAATAAGTGGAAAAAAAATCCTGAATAACTCTCTAAATAATTTAAGTTTGTAGAGGGGATTAGTTTTACAGTCCACGCATTCTGTCACAATCAGTGACCATAGAGACATCATCTGTCTCTGCTGGCTAGAAATGTGTGCACTGACCATCTGTGTTTGTGCGAAAGCTCCGGAGCAGATGGATCTTAAAACTTCCAGTGATTTTCCTCCAGTTTCTTTCCTTTTATTTCAAGTCTCTGTATTTTGATGGTGTTAAACCATGCAACTTCAGGATGAGGGCAGTTATTTTTCTCATGTTAAGATATTGTAAACTTGTGCTATATCGCTGTTCGTGTCTGTTTTTTAAAAAAACAAACAGTTTTATTACCATATTAAGCACTCGCGCCACATGTGAGAGTTCGTGCAAGTTTACTCACATCACGTTGCTCACACCTCCTTGACAGTCGGCTGGTTAAAGCCATGTTGCGTACGCTCTTTTGGAACTGGGAACTCTGACATGACAGCTTAAAAAATGCCATATTTAAAAAGTTTCATACTTCTAACAGTATAAGTCTTTACAACCAACAGCAGATTCTTGTGGCAGCAACCAGAGTCTGTGTGTGAAAAATGCAATACCGTCCTTCCCTCCCTCAGGGGAAGAAGCGCAGGCATCTTTATCTCCTACTGGCCGACACTCTCCATATTCCATTGCTAAATTACTTCCTCTGCCTCTGTGATGGAGAAGTAAAAGGAAACGATAAGTCTGAAGGCATGAAAATGGAATTTATATACTGTATAAACGGCAGTTTCTTGTGGGATCCTTTCAAGCCGAGCCTTCTGAAAGATTGGAGAAATGACTCTTTAGGGTCCTGTGAGAGTTGACGGGAAGAAAAGGATCTCCGTAGGGGTGGGATGAAAGAGAGTATAGCATATACCTCGTGTTTTCATCATGTGTTATGTTGTCATATTGTATACTACACTATACCTGGTGTGTGTTGGTGGAGTAATTGTATAGGCTACTGTATACTGGCAAGGAGGGAAACAAAATATTCCCCAGCATAGAGAATTAACAACTATGGGAGTGACAGAAGTTTATAACAAATACAAAATGAGAAATGGCATTCTACTTTAAACAACAATCACAGATTCACCAAATGTCTAACCCGGCTTTCTCTCCATGTTTAGCTGTATTTGCTCACATTTCTACATGAATCATGCACATATTAGCCCATTTATTCCTAAAGGAGCTATTTTTCGTAACATACTTATCAGAGTAATTATCAGTCTCTTGACTTAAAAAATTTCAGCTGTTCTTGAGTGGAAAAAAAAGAGAAGTTTATCCGTGCCTTCTGCTGTGACAGATCCAAAGTTGAAAGAAGCTGTTGTACTCAGTTTCCCTGGTTTGCTTTTCTTCTGTTTGAGTTGACACCAGGTTTTGTTGCTTGGCTTTGAATCTGTATGTGGTTTGTTGATTTTCAGTCACCACACATCATTTCTCATCTGCTTCCTTCAGAAACACCAAAGTGACAGGAGTACAATGGAGTATTGTAATATTAAGTTGAAAAAAACAGCAGTTGTGGTGTCTCTTCTCTCTGTTTTTTTCTCCTTCGCATTTGCTTTTTTAAAAAGTTGTTTTGGATTTATAACTATTGTATCCCTTGGTTGGTGGAGCTTAAATTAAGTCATCCAACTGTATGCAATGGAAAAGAAAACAAGCCTAGAATTTTGTCTGAAAGGCATCTGCATGTGGTGAACCACTTCACGGCCCTATTTGTTTGCATATCGGGTCTTTTGGGCTGTACATGGAGTGAACCGAGTTAATCAGCTTGACATCAAGGCAACAAAAATTTAAAATAACCCCAGGTTGGAAAAAAAATTCCTCCAGACACATCAAACTGATGTAATTATTTATGAGACTGTGTTAGCATTTAAACACGCCGCTTGAGTCATGGAGATATGAGTGGAATGCTGCAGCATGAGGCATTATATTAAACTTGGTTGTTTTATCCACTGAGAATGTTTTAGCTGCTGTAAAGTAAATGGATCTCATACACAGTGCTCAAGTTGTTGGGATCCTTAGTATTAAAAGCAGGTGTTGGTTATTGACACATCTTCTTTTTTCTTTTTACATAAAAATCTTTTGAAATGTCTGGTGCTATGAATGGGCACTTTTCACAGTAAATAATTGAAACTACAATTTAGATGGAAGAGTGTGTAACTTAAGAAATGTCAGATTTATTTCTTAGAAACTAAGAATTTGTGATTTGACAGACTGGACAGACACTGCAGTGTCATTAAAACAGCCAAGCAATAAAATATTTGACTCAGATCTGAATGTAGAGACTCACATTGGCTTTTTTCTGATGTCCTCTATTTCTAAAAGAAGTTGCATGCAAAATGCAAATACAAGTGCATCTTGTTTTAACAGGGTGTCAATATAAAGCCAATCCGTGACCATAATGTGCTGAGAGCCTTCCGACGGAGATACTCAGCCTGACCCTTAGAAATGTTGGTGATAAGGAGCAGCTGCCACCCCGTGATTCCTCTCATATCCTTAGTATGTCTGGGGTTGTTACTGTTGGTCGCCACCTTCCAGCAGATGCACACTCTGAGGTGTGATGTACAGCATGCTGGTCTACTGCCCACACCGACTCACTTAAATACCAGCCAATGTGGCCTGACAGCCTCCACGTGCAGCTTGGGGGCACCAGAGCAGCATCATCAGGAAGACACAGATTAAACATCTTACACATCAGAATGGTTTATCTGTGCGGTTGAAGTAAATCCTTCTTAGCACTTAACTTAGGTGAACTTTGACCTGCAAATTTGGGCTTTTGAATAAAAGCAAGCTGTTTTGACAGTGCTGACCAGGGCCAGAAAGTCCATAGTGGAGGACACTATTGCAACTATTAAGCTTTGTTGTATATCAGCTTATATGTATTTGTGATAGGAAACACAGTTAAACAAAAGAGCTACAGTTGTTACTGTACAATCTATAATCCTCTTATGTCAATATTGTATTATGAGCAAAATTGGTATTGCTTCTTAATGTAATAGTCAATGATTATGTGATCAATACATTCCTGCCCTCGGTAAGAGCTGTGGGCAGTGACAGTGATCTTCCTGTGAAGGACGTTCGAGTTCACCCTTAGAGATAAGTGTGAGGAGGGCAGTCGTTCAGGAGGGGCTGAGAATAGAGTTACTGAGCTTCCACATTCAAAGAAGCAAGTTGAGGTGGTAAGGTCATTTGACTAGGATACTTCCTGGATACATCCTAGTCAAATGCCCTAGTAATTGCTTAGACTTGGACCCAGATAAGCCGTACTTAGTGGATGCATGGATGAATGGATGGATGCCTACACACACACACACACACACACACACACACACACACACACACACACACACACACACACACAAACAGCCAGGGATATAGGGTTACTAATGCTGTGCAGACTGTAAATCCCTTTTATTTCAGTCCTATACATGAATACAGTGCACCACACATCATCATTTTTGCTAGCCATGTTGTTATAGGATCATGACATTCTTTGAGATGCAGGCATCATCTTTTACCTACCATCATCACTAAATCAGTGTCATCTTAGTCTTGTTACCAACACATGAGCAGTTGGATGCAGTTTTGTGTGTGTGTGTGTGTGTGTGTGTGTGTGTAAGAAAGAGAGAGTGTGTGTTTATCTATGGGGACAAGACACCTTGGGAACATTCTGCCTTCCTGCTTCATTTGAACAGTTTAACCCCATGGAGGTGCTGAAGTAAACCCCATGTAACCTCACAGATGGCGTATGTATGTTAGTACATGTTTACTTGTGGGAATAGCCCTCTTGCCGTACTTCTCCAACACTGGATATTGGCGAACTTATACCAGTAGTAATCTCACTTCATTTTCCATCAATTAAACTTAATTACCTCTTACAGAGAGCCACTTCAGGTCCATTCAAGAGACGTGTATAGATTTCTATGCAGCTCCTCAACAATGTGAGGCAATCTGAAATGATGTTTTATAATGCTCTGATTAATATTGCATGCTTCATCTCGCTTTACTATTAATGTATTCCTGCTTGCTTGTATGGTATCTCTGTGGCCCATCTCTCAGACATCTCTGCTTGTTATGCTGTTCCCATGTGTGTTTATATCTGTGTGTGTCGGTGCTCAGACCCCCCACGCACACACACACACGCATGCACGCACGCACGCACGCACGCACACACAAAGCAGATAAGAACTCATTCTCATGCCCAGGGTGAGTGACAGGGAGGAGACAGTAAAGGGATAAAAGGAAACAATGGGCCACAGATTTCTTTCTTATCAGACACCAAAGAAGAGGCAGCTGGATGAAGCAGGCAGAGTGGTACAGATATCACCAAAGTCAGAAATAACCTAATTTATCCCAAAATATTAATGTAGACCCTCTTGTTATGGTCACATTACTGTTTCTTTGCAGAACTGACCAAAACCTGTGGTTGATTTCTGTGTTTATAGATAAGAAAGCTCTTATTATAACCTTCTGCAAGGATTATCTATCTTATAGTTACAATTAACTATGATATATGTCATTTGTCCCCTTAGGATTAGTTTCTATGATAATTGTGGTCATTTCTTTCAGTCTCTACTGGTGATGATAACTTTGTTGATGGTAAATTTCATTCAAAATTGTAAGTATTAACATTACCAGACTTGTTTATTGCATATAAGTCTTGTGCATTCATTTTTTTATTCTATTATTATTACTTTTTTTGGTTAGTGGAGCAGTTGCTATTCTCTTGAGGGGAAAAAAGGAAACCATTGTTCAGCTGGAAACAGTTGTGTCTTAATTATGTTCTTTCTACTGGAAGTGATGGGAGCAACTCAGCCGCATCTTTTCTTATTAATGCGGGGGCCAACAGTCTGCACGAAAGCACATCAGTCCTGAGGGAATTGTTCCATCTTGACACCCCCTGTGGAGCAGCCAAGGATGACTGGAGAGAGAACAGGAGCACTGAGATAGACACACAGGGGTGGACACAGGCCAGACACCCCTTACGGCTGTTTGGGTTTCCTGTCGCTCATGCGGATGTCAGAGAGCGCTGACCCACGCACCGAATTGCATTTCAAAGTTTGAAAAGTTTGGTTTTTAAAAAAAATAATAATAATTTTTTTAAAGAATTTAGGTTTGATAAGATCACATAATTGTAAACTATACACACCAGAGGGTGATTTAAAAGGTTTCCCGTGGTTACAAAGGAGTGGAGGAATGTTTAGGGTTTAGCATGGAGGAAGCTTGGCATGTCCCAGGGCAGTGTGCAGGATCGTGCTTGGACCAATCCAAGGATTTTTCATGCTTTGTGTCAGCTTATCAGCTACAGTGCCTGTTGCTATTTGAAATTGGCCAGATTGTAGCTTGCAATTGTGTGTGTGCGTCTGTGTCTGTGTGCTACACGCATCACAAATATACTGCCCTATATATGATGGTTTTCTATAATATTACTGTGTGTCTTTGATGCATGTTTTGAATCCATTTAATTCTGCATTTGAATCATGGGTGCATAATGAAACAATCAATCATAGCGGAATAAATTGCTTCCAATCTGCCGAATCTAACACAAATCCACCATCATGACACGTTCTACAGAAGAACAAACAAACAGTCACATGGTCACAAAATGCTGGTTTAAAAAGTGGATGCGAAAGTAATTATTAGTGATTTTTGTGGTGTCTCTATGTGGTTTCAGGTTGCTCAATTTTTAGAAGTTTTTCTTTGGGAACTCTAAAACTCTTAATCCCAAACTGTGCTTATGGTCTCTGAAACAAAAAAAAGAAGAAGAAGAAGAAGAAAAAAAACTGTTTTCACAGTGAATTCAATATTTCTCATATCCCCAACCTGGAATGGAACATTTTCTTTGAATAATTTGTTTTGTTCAAACTCCAGCTGCTCCCAGGCTTCTCCACTGAGATACTGTCCTCTCCCACTGTGGAGGGCACGGCTCAGAGTGATGGTTTAGATGGCCTTTGATGAATTGCCTCCAGAGTGATATCCCTTTATACTGTATAAACTACAAAGCTAATCATGCTGCATGGAGGTCATCAGACATTTTCTGTCCTTTTCTATTCTTCATCATCGTATTTGGTGGTGGATATCATCATTACTATGGTTGCTCTTTTCGCCTACTCATGTTTGGAGGCTGTCTGCCTATTGCTGCAACTCAAAGCTCACATTGTGAACATTTTTATTTACAAGTTGAAACATACTTGCACAGATAACTTGAGTATTTTAGAGTGCATTGTGGCATACAGTATAGCATTTTAAGGATAGTGTGAACTGATACAGTGCTAAAAAACTACAAGCAATAGTGATTATGTTGTAGTATTGAAATCTATGTGCAGAAACATATTTAACACTTTAAAGGTGATGGCTGATATGATTTCCATTTCTGTAGAAATCATTCTGTGTTTTTTCTGTATTTGTAGTGCAAGTTAATATGACAGCTGTTTCTGCATGTTGCATGAGCTAGAAAGTTTTGTTTTTTGAATGCAAATGCAAAAGTTCTGCGCCAATGAATTAAAGTCTCTATTTTTTTCCAGTGCAAAACCAAAAGTGTGTGCACAAGAATAAATTCTGCCATTGAGCTTTTCCTCTCCCTCGTGTATTTGCTCCTTTTCTCTGCAAACTGTTTGAACAGTGTGATTTGTACAAACAGAATGTGGCTCTCTTTGTTTTTTGGGCAAACTTTTCACTCAACAGGTGGCGTATCTCAGTTTACTTTTCATTTATTTTTAATGGTTGGTCCTTCAGGCATTGGACTCATGAGCTCTTATCCTACCCTGGTTTGCCATTGCATTGTCCCCGTGGGAGGGCTCCCTTGAGGGTAAATGGCTTGTAGCTAAGGTCATGCTTTCATTAAGCATGATTCTCTGACTGCAGAAGCCGCCTTCCCAAGCTTTGAGGGCACTATGTGTCACGATAGAAGAGTTTTGTGTCAGCAGTTTCACTCTAAACTCTTGACTCTAATGTCTTATGGTGAAGAAGCTGGTGAAGAGCAAAAACATCCAAACTTCACAATATATTAAATACCCACCTGATGAATAGGACAGAAAAAAACAGTACCAATTTTTTATTGCTCTCTGTATATTGTAGAGCAATAAATGTTTGTTTCAAATACTTGATGCTTTTTTTAAACTTTACTGTTTTAATTATGTGTTTAGAATTTACACCAAACTACAGGGTTTACTCGCTTATTAACATCTACTTTGATCACGGTATAAACTTTAAATGATACCTATGATCTCCTCAAGATTAATCAGAATCTCTCCAGAATTTTTTCTTAGTTCCACTGGCAAAATGTTTCCATTTATCTGGAGAAATATGCATCAGCATCTGCTGGGTATATTGGCACATAGTTTGATACAGATATTCATGGCTCCAAAGTGAGATATCCAGATTACTTTGGTGATCCTAAACCTTTGAGGTTCACATCAGCATTTTTGAGTGAAATGTCTCAACACTTACAGGATGATTAAAATTTCATATGCACATGATGAACTATAACAGTAATGGGAATCTGGTGACTTTCCCTCTACAGTAGCAGCACTATCAAATCAACATTTTAATTAGTCCAGTAATTTGTTGTTGTTGTTTTTCTTACCTTTTTAATCTTAATCAAATGTTTTCTTTCCCTTGTCAGTCTCAACTGTAGATAGTAAATGTGAATGTCTGTCTGTCTTTGAAGAAAACAAACAAATGACTGTTAATCTATAAATGATTGAATGAAACATACAAAACAAACATCCAGTGTCCTGAGCCACAGCATTTGATGATTCTTGCAATACAGACACATGGGTACAGAGGTCTCTTTTCTTTTAATACAGTATGATGTCTCAGTAGAATATGCCAACAACTGGTGCAGCTGCCTCACTGACTCTATATAAAGCTGTTACTCAAGCCAGCCACTCACAAAGCTGCTTCTGTCCACTGCTTTCCCTCTGTCAGCACTGGGTCTCTAGAAGAAGGCTGGGAGATTTGGTGACCATAGAGCTATCATACACATATGCTCTTATGCACACACATACAGTACAGTAGCCCAGTTGCCTTTAAGCCCATTAGCTGACTTGCACACAA
Source organism: Etia nguti (assembly GCA_015106755.1). NCBI lineage: Eukaryota > Metazoa > Chordata > Actinopteri > Cichliformes > Cichlidae > Etia > Etia nguti. Next base: position 75,469 of record VUQG01045725.1, read on the forward strand.
TCCATATAGTGCAATGACAGGACTTCACCAAGTTGTAAATGTTTGTGTCTACATGTGCTGTAAGTGCATTTGCCAACTTGCAAGTCAGAGGCACTGAAGTAGAGCCATGTGAGGTTACTACTAAGACAGGTTTTTTTTTTTGCAGTACAACCCTGTCAACAGCCACTGAAGCATGCTCTCCTGTCTGCTTTAAAATTAAACATTTTTCCTCAGGATCGGGTCGGGCTTTATGAGTATACTGCCTCATGCTTCAACCTGCCAATTAGTCCTAGCCTTTTCAAAACCCTCCACTCCTCAGCACCACTGGTGTAAAACCCAAAAGGATTCGCGAGAAGGCCTTACACATTCAGAGCCATGTATTTGCCCCAGCTCTACAACATTCTGACCAGGTCATGCTAGTTGAGAGCTGAGCAGCATAGCTGTGTAGGTGCTCATTATATTTTTACTCTTCCTTTTACATTATTTTAACTTAAATTCTTCTTTTGGCCACAATTGGTGTCTTTGGAAGCCCAGTGAAGTGTGTTGTATGTCTCTTGATTGTTTTCATGAAGCCGTACCAGGAGGCTGGAGTTGGAGTGGCCACAATTTGTATGCACATAATTTGCCTGACTTTGAAAAATGAGTTGCCTTTTGGATTTTATGCATCACACTAACTTCAGAGCACCATAGGATGTCAGTCATCTTACTGGATTTTCTACCATTTTGACATTTCGGAAAAGAAATAAGGAATAAGGATACTATTTTTTTCCTACCTCTTTTAAGAGTTATATAAATGTAGTTTTGAATGTTATAGGAAGTTACTTGAAAGTCTATAATTACTGTATTTGAACATCCACATCAATATTTTGTTAGTAGAATCTCACAATAGTGTCCTCCAGCCCTTTTCTGCTTTAAAGAGCAGTATGTCACTGTAATAGAGCAGTAAATAAGAAAAAGATTTGGTGTGCCACAACTAAAGCTGCCTTTGTAAAATATCTTTCAGCATTTAAACCCCCTAAACTGATGCTTGTCTTCAGAAGGGAAACTTAAATGTTCCTTACCCTTTATACCAATTTTGGGAGGGAAAACAACACAAAGAAAAAAAACCAAGAAAAAAAACCACTTGAATGAAAAACATCTAAAAAAATATATAATCAATTGATAGGCGGATGAAATAGCTTATTTGGAAGGGTCTGATAATACTATTTGGCTTGGAAACCTGTGTTCGCCTGGAGATAGCGATTTCACTCTAAATTATGCAGGGCATCAAGCACGCCAAAGCCATCACTAAGCACTCAGTAACTGCCTACAAAGGCTTTAATGGGCTTAGCACAAGTTTTATGTCTGATATATTTTAGCGTTACTTGACTGGAGTCATCTAGAAATCTCGAGAAGCTGTCGCATTTCAGAACAATGCCGAAGCCTTAAATTGTTTGGCTTTTGTACTCCATCAGAGTTATTCAGATGAGCCTTTAATTGGAGCACTTGGGTGTATTATCTGTGCTTTACTCCCCCCTGATCAGTAGGGAACCTGATCAGTGGGGAAAATGGCCTCACGAATGAATTAGTCATCTGCAAAAGATTACTGCTGCTGTAAAATGGCACGCGTCTCATTTCGACCTTCATAACCATGTTAAAAGCTCCGTGGTCACCTGCAGAGGCACAGGTGAAGGGATTGGGTGGATCCAGAGCTGGATTTATTCTGCTATGTCTTATTTCATCTTTTACTTCAGAACATATTCAGAGTATACATTGATGATTTCAAAAATAGTGACTATAAAACTACTTAGAATGAGAATGAGCTTGGCATAACTGTTTTAATAGGATCAACAGTCATGCTTTTAAGAAAGGCAATATTTTTAATGTCTTTATCATTAACATTTATTTTCTAGGAATATTTGAAAAGTTCCATTGTTGTGGTTTTTAGGAACTCCCCAAAGCCAAAAACTGCACTTCCCCTGAAAGGCTGCATGTTTTTAGCTTGTTGTTTTAACAGTTTTCTTCCGTATACAGTTATTTAAAACAAAACAGACGCAGTGTTTAGCCTTCTGTGACGATGATAACACAAAACAAAGAACTTATGAGCAATGGAATTGCTTATAAGACTAAGTGTATATCAAGAACGAGTGCATATTCGCAAGAAGCTGGCATATGTTTTAATTTGTTTCTTCTATTGCACTCTGAATAAAACCATCCATCTTTCCCTTTTATGAGTTGTTTCCAAAGGGCCCGCCACTATAAAGTGTCACCAGCCCTCAACTGTCTCCTATTAATGCACAAACTCCAAACCCATGTGAGGAGCTTGCCTGGAGCAATTGGCTGTGCGCTGTGTGTTTCTCTAAGGAGCAGAAATGTCACCGAGCAAGAAAAAACAGCAATCATCTCACCCCTTGCTCTTTCTATTTTTCAATACTCTGTGAGGTCCAGGAAGCAATGAATAAACAATAGAGGAAGCAAGTATTACATGCACAGCCCAGAGCTTAAACGGTAGGGCAAACACATCTGCTGTTCTTTTCACATGCCCGGCTCTGTCATGACTGCCCTGGCTTGTGCCTATTTGACAGATAGCATGTCCTGGACTATGCCTGATCAGGATACACAATGTTCCATTATCAAAGGGGTACAAACAAACAAAACCTACCAACTGCTTTTATCTTTTATTTTTCTTCCTTTTTTTTCTGGTGGAGAGAAGAAACAACAATATGACGATATGGGTGGGGGAAGCGGTGGGAGTAGAGCAAATAGGATGAGAAAAAAAAAATAATTGAAATGGCTTGTAGCCCATCGGCCTGGAAACACTATATTATTGCTTTTATGTTTCCTTCCATCTGCTGTTCCTCATGTGGCAGTTTTCTTTAGGCACACCCCTTCTCCTTCTATCCAAATGTTACGTCAGTCCTTTTCTTCCAGGTACACATAAGCTAATGTGCCATTTGAATTATTAAATTTTTTTTTTTTAAATGCATTGTCATCATATCTGTGATATAAGTCATTTAAAGCCTCTCTGCTACCAAAAACATATTGTGTTGTTGCAAATGATCAGCTTTGATTTTAGACTTGTAGGCAACCAAATTTAGCCGCCTTCTTCTTTTTCTTCTTCTTCTTCTTTTTTTTAAATGAAAGATATCCGGTTTCCATTCCTGCCATTTTTCAGTGGAATCTGTGAGTGCTCCCTTGGGACAATAACAGGAGAAAACACATTATCGTAATAGCTCACGCTGCCTTTTAGTCTTGTTTGTGTCCCCTCAACAAAAAAACCCCACCATTAAACAAATTACTTCATCTTTTGCTCAGGTAAAGCTTGTAAAAGATGCTTTTAAGAATGCTAAACCAGTTACCAGAGAACTTTAATTTCTTTGAATAGTGGGGAACTAAAGATGCTGAGGTGCAGGCCTTTTACATTAAATGAAAACGGTAATGGTGGGGCAAAGAAATTGAACTGTGTATCGAACAAATAGAGCTGACCAAAAATCTAATTCCTAATTTTGCTTTGTGGGACACTTCCCTAAAGCAAAATGAAAATCAAAAGAATGACAGTCAAAATGTGGAAGCAGGCTGGTTGATGTTGGCAGACTTGCAGGTTGGACCTGTTGCACTTGTAGCTCTTATCAAATTAAACACACTTGTTCACTTAGAGAAATACACACGAGAGATCGGCCGGTCATTGCTTATTAGTGTGAGTGCGTTTACACCCTAAGGTGTAGTTGTCTGAGGACACTTGAACTAAAACCTTCTCTTGTCAGATACAATACAGCACATGAGACTCTTTTCATGCCGCAGCTCACGGTGACTGCCTTTATCACAGCTTTGACCGTGGTCCTCATCACTGCAAGCTAGAAGGCTCGTGGGAAATCTGTTTGACCTTGGTAATGCTTCAAGTTCATTTTAACTGCGCAGATCTCCATGAGCAGTATTGAATTGACTACACTGAGGCATTTGAAAGAAACTGACCAACCAATCAATTGCTATTCTTAGATCCCCCTTGAGAAAAGGTTAGGCATGCCTAACATCAGAAATTTAGTGAGCAACAACTCTCAGGCTACTCATTGTGGGTGTTAATAGCCTACCATTACCTTTAACCTTTATTCACACTTATTAAAACAGCCCAACGCAGCCAACCCCATTTACAGACTGCAGCTTTTTCCAAAAAGATATTTTGGATTAATCCACTGGACTTTATGTCCAGCAAGTTCTGCCAAGCAGTTGGCAAAAACTATTTTTTCATGATTTGCTGGATTAAAAGAGAGCTAAATGAGAAGTGAACCTAGTAAAACTACATCAAAGGTAAATGCTTATGTGTGCCCTCTCATACATCATACCATCTTTGAAATATGAGCTCAGAGTGTGCTAGTCAGCTTGTTTTGGAGATGCTATTCTCCTAATTTCATCCAAAGATATAAAATAACCTTTTTTTTTTATATAAACATGCTTAGACTTATAATCTTGATAAAAAAGAAACCCCAGGGGTAATCATTTTGACTGTGTTTTAGGTTCTCAATTTGTAAAAAAATGTAAAATTTTTGCAACTGGCTTGACTTGATACAATCTCTCCTCTAAATTTCTCTAGAGGCAGTTGTGGTTGCCAGACCTGTCCACTGGTGTCATGTCAGCTGCCTCCTGGCCAGATTATATCATCCTGATGCCTTCCCTATAGCAGTGATATGCATGTTGAACTAAGAAGTCACATAAGGATGACACATTGGCTATACTGTGTTTGACAAAAGACATATATACATGTGCATGAGTCCACCCAATGGCTGATGTAATACTGAGTAATCAAATGGTATCTTTGTTGTGATGTTACAGTTTTCTCCAGACACTCAATAAGAAGACTGGTAATAGTCTTGGATCCGAGTAGCCTCCAACCCCTGCTGTATATGACAGAAGTGCTTGTCAGATTCCTCCACATCCGTCAGATTCAGGGTTATTGAGAGTGTCACTGTCACTTTGTGTTTGCGATTGGGCGTGTGCGCGCAAGCACATATGCAGTTGGATGTACCTCCCTGAAAGCCTTTTTCTGCCTGTGTGTGCGTGCGTGCCTAGCACTGCAAACTTTCGTGCTCATGTGCGTAGCTGTCCTGTCCACTCTAGGCTGTTGTGATTTCACCTCACAGTGAAAGATTCTGAGTGACATCCACTGATAGCAGTGAGCAGGGATGCTCAATAAAAATGCCCCCAAGTGGACAGTAAAAGTGGATTTGAGTAGCACTAGTGTGCGTGTGAAAAATGAAAAACAAAGCAGACGGGCTGGTTTCAAGAATTCAACACAGTAAACCAAACTGAATAATTCATCATTTATTTGGATGGCTTTTCAACCCAGGCAAGGATTAGGGGAGATGGCTGGGCCCTGTTTTTGTGGTGGCCCTGCTGCTACGTGTCTTACATTATTAAGATGTGCACGCTTCTTTGTTGATCTTAAATGGTACAAGGAGGTTTTGAAAATGGTCTTATGAGGCAATAGTGATTCTATGGTCTTTGCTGTTTCCCCTAATGGCACTGACGTTATGGAAGAGAGCATGGTTTAGCAATAAAATAAGACAGGTGAGATGGGTACGGGAGTTTTCCAGCACTTTGTGACAACTGACAGCTTAATGGCTTTCCCTGGTTTGAAAGCCCTGTTTAAAGTCCCGCTGCTGTTATTGTTGGAAAAAAAGACAAAACTGGTGACTGTGCTGTGAACCTGCTTTTCTGTTTGTATTCTTGTCCAAAAATAAAATAAAAAAATCTTTCCACGGAAGGAAGTATTTCTCTTTTTTGGATACAGCCAGGGTGAAGTGATAACTGTTCCACTGTGCCACTAAGAGAGAGTCTGAAAAAGGACAGAGAGGAAGAGTAAGGATGACAGTGGATCTTGTAGAGAGAAATTCACTCCAATAAGGTCCCATGAGGAGGCCAAAAAAAAAATATCTGTCTTTAGCTGAACATCATATCTCTCTCGTACAAAAAAAGGAGCTGCATTAATAATTGAGACCTCTTACAGAGTTGTGACAACCGAGATGACACTCGCTGTTTTGCTGCAAAGTTTTCAGAAGGGGGACCTGTGAGACCGAGTGAGACAGTCTAGGCCCTTAACTCTCTAGTTAAGGTCCTAGATCCTGATTGAATGGCCTTGTCCCCCACCACCTTTATCTCAGCTCAGGAAGCTGAGTAGCTGATCTACTAATTGAAAGGTTGGTGGTTCAATCCCTCGCTGCTCCAGTCTGCATGCCATCCTTGGGCAAAAATCCTGAGTTGATCCTTATGCGTTCATCAGAGTGTATTGTATGTTAGAAAGAGCGTGTTTGTATGAGTGTGTGTGTGAATGAGCCATTTTATATAAAGTGCTTTGAGTGTTCAAGTAGAGTAAAAAGTGCTATAGAAGAACCAGTACATTTCTGATCCTGAATTGCCTGATGTCAATGAATTTTACAAGCCCCATCCAACCAAGTTAATGAACTTTGGGTTGCATACTTGTTTGGCTTTTTTTTATATTCCATCACCTTAGTTGGGTTTTGAGTTTTAAGTTGAAAATATACACCTTTTTGGCAGTAAGGATGAGCAAGTGTATATTCAAAACATTGGTTGTTTAGAATATGATCTGTATAATCAGGTTTGGTGTGGTACTGCTTTTTCCTATTCTAATTGACGTTTGTACCGCTCTTTTATTGATGTCACTGACACACTAGGAATCCTTTTTTGCATCTTTTCATTTTGGAACTGGGAAAAAAAGCCACACTGTGGTTCCCCTTTTCTGTGTCCACTCCCCTCCCCCAGTCTACTCCATGCTGTCCCTGGTGAGACATGCTGAATGGAGACCCATAATGAGCCCCTGTCTGTTTCAGCTGACATAGTGAGCTGTCTGAAGCTGTGATGTGTCACTTCTCCCTCTCTCTCTCTCTCTCTCTCTCTCTCTCTCTCATTCTGTCTGTCTGCAGAATAAAGGGAATCCTCCCCAAAAATGCTTGCAATTTCCACATAGAAGAGTTTCATTCCTCCTTTAGTGAGGTCCCTGTGGCTTAGATTTGAGTTACACACACTATCACACGCTTACACATCAGTAAAGACTGTTTTTCCCCCCTTACTGAGACCTAACCTTGCTCTGCTTTCATTTGAAAGAGAGATGATGGCGAAAAAAAAGACTGTTTAAGAGTTTCATGTCATTTTCACCGCAGGTGTTTTTCACTTTTGGGATTGCATTATGAGTTTTCGCCCTCTTTGTAACAATTACAGCAAATAATTTGGTTTGTTGCAGTGCTGTCACTTTCTGAAGCTGCGCTGTGCATTGCCACAAATTGCCTAATTCAGAATCTTCAACCGTGGTCCCTCTAGTGCAAGACAGAGTTTGTTTTTCATTAGGGTAAGTGAGGCAGTTGGCGAGAGCACATATGTCTGGCAGCAGTAGCAGCAAGAACAACAGCCTGTCTGTACATGTGAGGGAGCATCCTGATAAACCTTTGTCTTTTTATGATAAGCCACCCAGTGCATGATACAGAAAGATGTTAAAAAGGTTGGTGATATGGTAAGTTCTCAAAGGGAAAGGTAGTTTTTCATAGATCATTGAAAAATGTTTTCACACAGGTTGATTCAGTAGGCTTTTGCACAAATAGCCCACTTTGACGTGTGAAGTCTGTAGCTGAACTCAGGTGTGGTCTACCAGACAACTAGTGTAACATCCTCAAAATTCTTATTGAAAAAGTTGAGCCAAATAAGAGCCACCAAAACACACAAAAGGTACATTGCACATTTGACACTGTCAAACATTCAATTCGTCATTGTGGGGTTTTTTTTTTTTTAATTTATGCTTTGCTTTTTTGCACAAACAGGTCATATTTTGAAGGATTTTAGACAGTAAATGAAAGAAGGATGTGTTTTAAGCTTGCATTCTTTTTTAATAGCCAGTAAGGGGAGACTTTTTTAATCAAACAACAAAAACTAAGATGGCAAAATTTGAAGTTCTTAAACATTATGTCACAAACCAATGGCTGATGCCATGTTAATAACTTCCATCTTTAATATACAACCTATTGACATTCACAGAAATTCACTAATTACTTATACTCAGATATCGAAACTAAGTGTATGATTACATACATTTGTGTAGCCATTGCACTGTAGAACTGTTCAGAGATATTGGGGGTTTTCCACCTCTAAGTCTTATTCCTCACTGAGTTAATCGACAAGGCGAGTCACTGTATTTGTACACTGAACATCTTCTATGATGTATTATACAGTGTTTATTGATCACTTACAGAATGAATGCCATCCCAGGACACTGACCGATCCAGAATGTATAGAGAATGGATTTTTATGTTTGAATAGCTTGCCCTAATACACCCATTTTATCTCTTGAGGCATTCAAGTGTGGTGTTTTTTACAGCACTACTGTGTGTGGCCTTATTATGTGATGTAGGTATGATTGTGGAGAAATTTGAAGTAAAAAATAATAACAATAAATCCGCATTTAAATTATTTTACATTTTCTGTTTGTGACGTTATTTCTTTCTTTTAATAAATTTCTGCCTAGGGTGGAGTCTTGGAATGGTTGACACATGCTGATTTTCCCTAGGAGACACGTAGCAGCATTTTACAGTGATTTTGGGTGAAATATAAATGCTATTCTAAGAAAGCTAAACATACATCATTCTTTGTTTTTCGTAGTCGATCCCATATATGTGGAATCAACAGTCAAACAGTGATGAATCCCTTTTGTGTTCTGTTTGTTTTTTATCTGTCTAAGACTCTTCCTCACACATCTGACATGGACAAACACACTCATATGAAAATTTGCAAGCACACACAATGTCACACATGCTCGAGTGCACACAAAGAAGTGAAAACACCAAAAAGAAGCACTACCCACATCCTGTTTAGTGAGCTCCCTGCAAGCCATGGTGAGTGTTTGTACTTCAACCACAGAAGCCGTATGGAGCCTCAAAGTCCTGCACTTATCTCACCGCACTTTGCTTAACCTGGCAAACCGTCTGAAAACATTCCCTTGATACAGCTTCACCTCTACTGTGTTACGCTCCACAACAAACAGGGCTCAAACAGTTTGGCAGATACATGATGAATCTCTTTCAGCAGCAAAGTGGATTTAGGTTTTGAATCGGGGAATGAAAAGAAGAAAATAAACTTGCTTTTGTCGCCTGTTTTGAAAATGAGTTTATGGAAGTTTGATGGAATTATTATGGAATCAAAGTCATCCAAGTATGTTTCAAAACAAATAATTAAGTTTTTTCTGTATAAAAATGCATTTGCATATTTTTTTTTACCATAAATTGAAGTATAACAAAATCATACAACATATCTGAGCATGTGATTACAAAGCTTATGTTTTCTGTTCATAATGTTAGTTGCATTTCCAAGGTTGACAACACATGTAAGCTCTCATGTACCTTTTAATTGAGGGTGCCTGAAAAAGTCAACGAAGATGGATGACTCACATCATTTCACAGATAGAGTTCTGTATTGATGATACACAATGCTTTTTATTCCACATAACCAGCTGTGCAGTCACATATTTCACAACATTTTTTATTACATTAATAATGAAGCAATAAATAGTTTGTGTTGTTATATGTTAGCCAGGAAACAAAACTGCATTTTGATAGAGCTGGAATCTCCAGTAATAAAGCTGCTATTTTTGTGCTCTGATTATGTTACAGCTCACCAATCATATACTTACGTTTCTTTCCTGCGCCTAGTCTGCTCCAAAACCTACAGTGATTTTGGTAACCTGTCAAGCTCTACTCCAAGAATCGATAAATAAATAAAAACAATATAATAAAGCAGAATAAGGCTAGAATGCTAATTTATAGCAGGTGAAGGAGCGTCTCTTTATGTAGGAAAACAGAGATCTAAGCTCAGCTGTGGCAACAACAAAATGCCATGGTGTTTCTGAGTGACATGGAGAGGCATTAACCTGCCTCATGAGAGGGAATTATTCACCAGTGTAGAGCCTTGCTATGGTGGCCACCTAACTTCCAAGCCCCAGCCCTGTCCCTTTGCACCACCCTCATCAGCATGCATTATTCTTTTTTTGGTGTCTGTTCACATTGGCTGACAAGCGCAGTTTGCTTGGCGTAGCCTGGAGGTCCAACCACATCACACATACAGCGCTCCCGTTTCTCTCGCTGTCGCACGGGCTGTTAACAGCGGTTTCAGAGTCAGGGAATGTGAAAATATTCAGCGTGAAGTGGAGGGTGGTGGGGGTGGAGTGGGTGGGATTTGACTAAAGAGAAAAAGGACTGGGGGAGGGGTTGGGGGACTTGAAAGTGTGACACCACACAGACTTGCCAGTGTTAGCTGATGCGTCTGGCCATCCTGAAAGGTTAACAGGCACCAACCTCCCCTCTGTCCAATGTGACATGACACTCTCTCCGCTGCCATCGCCCGCTTTGATGTGACGTTCGCTCACAGTTCATGAACTCTGGGGGCCTTGAGTGGGATCTTTCACTTTGTGTTGTGTGGGACATCATAAAGAGTGGCAGCACAAAGAGAGCCCAATTAACTATTTTCTGGATTTTTGCCTTTCTTTGATCTGTCGCATGCAGACACATGGATGCATGACGGAACTCGCACACACACAAACAATCGCCCATGCAACTGTAAACACATATCCATGCCGCACACTCGCACACAGTGTTATGCATTTGGTCCCCCCCCCCCGGCCCGCCGAGAAATGCATTGTCTCCCTTCAGAGCAGACATTAATAAGAAATGAGTCCTTTTGAAGCATAGCTGTGGGTTGTCAAATCTCTAGCGACATCATCTCACCCAAGAATAGCCTCCTCCCACCTTTTAACATACACTCTTACATATTCAGCCTTCCTTTGTGCATATGCAACACTGTAAAAAGAGTCTGTATCCAAAGGTGTCTTAACTTGTTACCAAAATTGATTCATTTCCTGGAAACACACAGGATCCCCACACTCCATGTTTACCTCAATGCAAAATAGTAACACAATTTTTTTTTCTCTCTGACGTTGCCTGCACCCACTTGTCTGTTTACTTTGAACATTTATTTGTGGTATGTTGGCTGGATGGAGACATCAAAAACCAAATCACACCTGTAGTATTGTTTATTGGGTGTATGTGTGATCAATTTATTCCTTTAGTTGAAGGCAGAAGGGCAGAAAACAGTTATCCATACACCTGGAAGAAAGGTGGGATCCCCCCATTTCTCTGCTCATATTTACAGGTTTTTTTCCCCCCTTTTTTGATGTGATGTGAATGCAGGGTTTCCTCCATCCCAACTTACTTTTGATGTACAGCGTGTGTTTGAAGCTTAGTCTGTCACTGCAGTATCTCTGGTAATGTAAAGCACCCCGTGCCCTCTCCGTCACCCTGAACAACCCCCTCCCGACTGTGCACACACTCTCACCCATGGCGGATTTGATTCTCAGTTGCTTCTTGCTTTGATGGTGTGATACAGTTGTTAAAGCCCCTCGCTCATTTTTCTTTTTTCATGCCTTCACGATGTGATTAGGTATTCAGTGTTTCCTGTCAGGTCACAAACCCAGTTGTTGCTTTGCTGTCAAATTGTATGACAAGAACTAATGCATTATGTGAAAACAACATTTCCAAATTAGTGTTATTTGTAAAAAAATAAAAACTTGATTTTATGTACATCAGTCAATGGTGTGAGTACATTTGCACATTAAACAAACTACATTATATTCACCCTTTCTGATTTTCTGAATGCAATAAAAAGTAGATTATAAGAAGTCAGAAAACTCAGAGAATTGCTTCCAACATGTGTATACTGCCACTCACAGTATGTCACGCCATGGAATCTATCTTATAGATGATAGCGAACTAGCTATCTCACCCTCAGTTCATACTTTCCGACATCCTTGTCTCTCTGCCTGACACCTGTTATACTCATATGAAAGCTGTGCCTCCTTCTCGGTGCTGCAGCTTTAAGATTCGCTTTGTGCCGCCGGTAAAAGCTGCCTCAGTACACAGTCTGAAAACCTGTAAATTGTCAGTGTGAACTCTGCACACAGACAAGATTATGTTTCTTTTTTTTTTCCCAGTAAAGATGTTTTACCACAACTTCTCTTGGAAAAGTATCCTAACACACTGCTCGTTTACAGAGCTTGTAAACTTTGTGGTTAGTGTCTGAGTTCTTTTACAAACGTTGCTTAATATGGAGCCATATGCAGCCACAAGGCAGATACACTGTATTGTCAGAGTCCTCTGACCCCATGAATGAATGTAATGAAGATTATTTTTGGATATTAGGGGATAACCAAAGCCTTCAGCTGCTTTTAGGCTTTTTTTTTTTCATTATATGTGCTGTTTTTCTTTCTTTTTTATCTATTGCATGCAGCAGGATACATTTTGCAGTAAATGTTTTCTAGATTTGTTTGTCAGCTCGTTGAATATGTTGTTCGTACACCACAATAAAGTTATTTTCGGAGCTATTAATGGTTAAAGCGCTTTACGCCGCTTTGTGTTTCATTCTGGTCTCTCTCTTTCCTGTTGATTATACTCTTGCCTCATTTGTCACAGCTTTTGAAAAGTGTGTCATTTCCTGTGTGTTCGTGGCCTGACCCTATTCCATTTATCAGCTTTTTGTGAGACTCTAATTGTCATTGCTCTTGGCACAATGTTGTAGCCTTCTTTGTCCTCACCAACAATTATTTCATGTTCAACCTGAAATTTCACTTTCAGTTCTCCATTCCTCAAAGCCATTAATGCACGGTTATGATCAGGATCTCCATCATGACATATGACATGATTCATGTGTAACTTCCCATAAAGCAGCTTCCCATTTGTTAGTGATTCTTATGGTATTACCAAGTCTAAAAAATATGGCAAGTATCTCACAGATTGAGATTATAGTAAACTTTGATCCTATTGGCTTATCAAAGAGGTCATTGTAGATAGGAAGTGTTAAATGCCACAGTTTTACAGTGATAAAAAGACAAGGAGAAAAGAGCACTTACAAAAATAACCACACTGACAGTTTTTCTTTCAGTATTATTTTGACATGTGGTTGCAGCAGTGAATGGAATCTGCTCCGATAGTTTAGATTGCTCCCCGTTGCCTTGTGCTCCTCTTCATCTGTCAGCAGCATTAGGTGTTCCCCGGACAGGGTCTTAATAGTGGCAGAGCGCAGGGGACAGGGCCTGTAATGGAAGCTCTTTGTCCAGTTGTCACTTTCACTGCTCCCATGGAAAAATCCTGCTGGCCATTGCGATGAGCCCTCTAGGTAACAGCCACAGCTCTTCTGTCACCGCTTGACTAAAAGCATGTATCACACTAAACTAATCTTAACTTTGTTGTGGCTTGTTTTCTCTTGATCTCACTTGCTTTTCCAGCCAGTTGTCTTTTTTTTTGACAAATGTTCTTCATATATGGTGTGATAAGTCACAGGCAAGTTAGCTTTTATGTCATTTGAAACATGTGAAAAGAAAAATAATACCTTTGACGTTGTCTCACCCGATGTGTATACAAATGCTTTGTTGTTGCATTTCCAAGCTACAGTTCAGTAAAGAAAGGAATAAAAGCTTTATGCTATTAAAATTCCTTCATGTCTCAGATGCCAGAGTTCCCAGCTTATCATCTCCCTGAAGTGGTTCTGAATACCTCCCACTTGACTTTGTATTAGTTGAATATAAAGGGAGCCCTGGCTACATGCACCTCTTCCTCTGGGTAAACATTGTTATGTGTGATAAGAATTTTAGAGAGAAATTAATATTGCCACAGTTCAAGAAAACGGCCAAAAAAAAGCGTATCGCGGCAACCAGTTTGAATATGAAGCTAAGGGGTTGGCATAAGATTCATCATCTGCAAATACCACTTCTCTCAAGACGGGACTTGGAGTCGGACCAGGGGAAGCTGCCCATTTGTGCATGAATAATGAGACCAATAAGATTCAAACCCTGAAGAATCTGTAGTATAGGTTAGCGTGAGTGCCGATGAAGGCATACGCATATAGTTATAGAATTATTTTGATTGATCGTGTTCACTGAAGTATCATAGATGGCAATAAAATCTACTGTATATTATTAGGTTGTGCAAGCTATATTATTGTTACTATCAAACCAAGTCTATATGGAGTAGCAAGCTTTCCGGGATATGGCTTTGTGCATAAGATTTTTATCCTGGTTCATTTGTGGACAATAATGTGGATATGTGCACACAAATGCGTACCTTTCTTGATCATTTTGAAGGTGTACACTCACTTTTTAAGATAACTTAAAATAAAAATATTCAATATTCTCTGGGCACTATTTGACCATTCTTTGAAGACCCCTACCGGCTCTCAAAACTGCTCTTAAATGACTGTGCTGGACTTTGGATGGGGTTTTTGGTGTTTAATGGCACATGACATAAAGCTTCTGTGTGTAATACTGGCACCTTCTGGTTATTGTAGTGTGGTTTGTTTATGTTATGTATCTGTAAATTTTGGTGATTTTTGTTACATGTATGGTTTTTTAAAGGGGCATTCCAGTCATTTAGCAATGCACTTCACCAAAGAGAAAAGATGCAGACAAATTTTATTCCACAAACACTGGATTCAGCATTTACCATAAAGACAAAAGCAACCACGAGCATCTTGCCCTTATCAAGGTATTCACAATACAAACAAAACATTTGACTATGAAATCAGTGTTCCGTTTTGCAGTTGCAAGTTCAGATGTTTGCATAATGTGGGGGTTTTGCCCGTGCCCCGCCTTCCCCCAACTTTCTTATCTCCTCCAGCAGAGGGTAGTGGGCAGACCTCCCTCCCACAGGCCAGCTGGATTACGTGTGTTGGTTTAATCCCATTCATTCTCTCAGTACTCTGTGTCAAACCGAAGCCTACTGGACCATCATGTGCCTTAGTCTTGCTTACACATTTACACACACACACACACACACATGCACGCAGGCATACGTACACGCACGTGTACTCAGGTGTCTGTGTTTGATAAGGCCTGTGTGGAAGTATTAGCCCCATCAGCCCAGCTCCATCACATCATGGGAAATCCCTTTTCCTCCAGTGATCCCCAGTCTGCCCTTATCACCACATCCTGCTCTAAAGCCCTAAACCCTTGTGTCGCTACACGCTGCTTTTGTGTCAGGGATCATCTCTGATGTGCGTGTAGAGCGACTAAAACTGAAAACGCTGTTTACATGTCAAAATGACTTCAGCTTTACAAGATGATTTTACAAATGAAATGTTTACAGTAAAAGACCAACAGAAGATGGATCTCTCTCTTTTTTTCCTCTTCACACGTCTATGTGCATCATCCCTAATCACCCAGAGTTTCATCTGGTTAACTTTATCATCATAACTTTTGTTCCTATTATTTGATTTATCAGTATTTTTTTTTTTCTTTAAAGTTTTTAATATGTTATTATGTTATTTTACGCTTGCATGGAACACAGTTTTCTTGCATTGTTTTCCACTGCAGCTGAAATAAAAGGAGGAAAGGTTGTGTAATAACTAATGGATTTGCTGAAGCCAGCAGCTGTTTGCTGTTGAGTTGTGAGCCAGACAGTGTTGTATGGCATCTTGACTGGAAATGCTCTGCAAACAGCTAGCAGACTAAACAGATTATAGATCTGACAAGTAGAAAAAAAATAAATAAATAATAAAAATTGCAACATCAGGAGCTTCAGACAGTCACAGACACAATGCAAACTGGACATCCATTTTCTTGCAAATAGCCGTCAGTGTAGATGTGTGTATATCATAGAGTATTCGGTTTGGGTTATACACTCTCTCCAAGATAAATAATTACGTCTTGGGGTCAGCTTTCTTTATGATGACCCCAAAACAGATTCTGCCTCCTCTTTAGGACCCATTGTACTCATCTATACAAAGTATAAAGCCAAAAATCATACACTAACAAAATAAACTTGCAGCAATAGTTAAATTTGAACAGTGGATATAATTTAATTAAATATGTGTCTCTCAAGCAGTATGATAATATCACTCATTTTAAATAATAGAACATCTTTAATCTTAGTTGCTCAAATTGTGCCTGTGATTTAACACACTTTACTTCATTGCACTCTATTGCATCTCAACATCTTTCCCACAGCTGTTTGTGAGACATTAAGACATTATTCTTAATGACACATTCTGTCATAGAGTGCCCCAAATGCATGTACCCCCTGATTAAAATGTCATTGACGGCCTAGTGGGTTGGACAGTTCATAGTCTACAAACAGCTGATGAAAGTATTCGAAACATGACATAACACATGGGAAATTTCCATCGCAGCAGGGGCTTTAGTCACTCTAGCATGCAAATGTCAGACACATTTTTTTAGGAAGACCAAAAAAAAAAAAAAAAAATAGACCAACTAG
>VUQG01045727.1:9798-20791 GCA_015106755.1 Etia nguti
TAGTATCTTGCCCAAGGATATTTGGCATGCAGCCTGAAGCAGCCTGGGATCAAACCACCGACCTTCTGGTTAGTGGCTGACCTGCTCTTCCACCTGAGCTACAGCCACCCCAGGATTAGGGTTCAATAGGACATCATGGGCATTATGTTGTGACTCAAATAGTTTTAAATTTGTGCACAACAATACTCACAAGTCTGTCTCAGGTCCTCAGGTTGGGAGAGTAGGAGTGTACCTGGATCACAGTGCAGGTATTCTGTGTTTTTATAGCGTCTCTGAAACCATGACTCTCCTCCACAGAGTCCAGACCACGTTCACTCAAACGCTCCATGCTGGATTTCGGCTCTCAGATTATGGAGACACTGCTGAGTTCAGGAAACTCAAAATAGAGAGAGGTCATGTAAGGGACAGTTAGTTAAAATGCATGTTCGCAGAATGCCCACTCTGACTTTCTGTTGAGTACAGAATTAATTTTGAAGTCTGTTTTCTGTCTGTAAGTCCATGTATGGGTACATTTCACAACTATTTTACCACTATGTTTCTGCATCATTTATCTATGCTGAGATCAAGGTTAGTGGGTCAGAGAGCTTTTACAGTGGGAGCTTACAAAGCCTTGTAACTATGGAGGACCAAAGCTACCATAATCATAACTAAATAAATGAATAACTCAATTTATTTACAAAATGTTACTTTAAGTTATATTTGTTTTATTTCTCAATTCAATTAACTTTGAATAAATTCTCATTTTTATTTTCTTTCCCACCTAGTTTTCCATTTTATTTTTTAATCATTTCAAAATTTTTATGTTATTTACATGCTTTTTTCTATGTCATTTTCCCTTTAGCGTCTACCCCCATTATCGATTCAAATAGAAAATGAAATGGGAAAATAAAAATTAGGACAAATTAGTGGGAAAATACAAAAAATGCAATATTATTATGATAATAATTGTTTTAATATTATGTTTGATAGCAAATACATTTTTATTGGGTATCGTGTCACAAAATACAACAATTATGGCAGTCATGGTCCTCCATATATATAGCCTATGGCGCACAATCTAATGTTATAATAGTGTAATCATAGTGTCTCGATTACTGATATTTTTAAGAAATATGTTAAGGCATAATTTTTTAATGGTCTTTGATACAAGTTTTTTATCCCGACCTAATCTTTTGTCCTCATGGGTCCTAAATTTTGATCAGTTCTATTTTTTTGTTTTGTTTTTGTTTTTTAGGTTCTGTTTTAATAGATCAGAAGTTGTTCAAATCAATGTACAGACAAAGAAGCTAGACTTACATTTTCATTATTACAACCTCTTTGATCACTGGTGATTATCTGCTTGTAAACAGCTGATATTGTGAGTCAGTTTATGAGACTTTCCTTGACTGAACACGCGAGATGTCCACACTTTACTCATTCCTTATGTTAATAAACTGAAGCCTTACAGAGTTATTAAAGCTGAACAAATAAATGTTTCCTGTCTTAAATCCAGGTTCCTGTATAAACTTGATGGGCAAAAAGCAAAAGCAACATGAAAGCATAACTGAGAGTCTTACACCTGAAAATGCAGGCTTTGTGTTTAGAACAGAAGATTTTCTCCTGTTTTCTCTGGATAAATCTTAATATTATGAATTTAAATGGGATATGCTGAAGAGTGAGGCCACACAGTCACACAACTGAAGCAATCATTTGGTAATATCTCATTCACAGAAATCAGACATTGCCCTTGGTTTAAATACGCACCGGTTAGTTTTTTCTTTATCTTTTTACTTACCTGTCTTTTTTGTTTAGCAGGCCTCTTTCAAGAGTCCCAAACAGCTGAAATTCATTCCTCTGTATTTGTTGGCTAAAATTAAAAAGATCTTATGAACAATGTTCCTACTGTGATTGCTAGACTCATGAGAGGAAATGACTTTACGTGCTCTGAAAGTAAAGATTTCAAATACTCCGGGCGAAACTGTGTGCCATCCAATCAGCTTTCAGTGGATGTACACGGAAGTGAGAGAAGATGCCGTCTGACGTGAACCTGCCAAGCTGACGTCCAAGGAGAAGAGGTTAAACAGGTGCACTTTCAAAATAAAAGAAGGTCTCTACCATGCTATGAACAGATTTGTCGTAGACGTTTGGTTTTACTTTCTACACACACTCAATTAATTGTTCGTTTTCTTTTAAATTTCAGCTTATAGCCTAAAAGTTCTAGCACTTTCCACATAGTCACAGTCTCTTTTATTTTGAACGCTCAAAGCGGAAGTGTTTCGTAAATTCGAGCAGTCTGATGGTGGAGGCAGAGCAGCAGGGTCACTGCGGGTCGTTTTTGATAGAAATTTGCATAGATCTGTCAATCTAAAGTTTACATTTTGTTATCCCTCTCTTTACAACATGCAGCAGGTCGACACGTTGTTGCACATCGCGAATTTCAGCACACTGTTTGTGTGTATGGTGCTCAAGTTCCCGCAGATCTTTGTACTGATGCGAGCGAAATCTACGACCGGAGTGAGCCTCAACAGCCTTCTGCTGGAGCTGATCGGGTAGGCTGCTGTTCCGCTTCTGGGATGGGGTTTTTTGTTTGTTTCTTGCTCTTAAATTTTGTTATATAATCTGTTCACGTGTGCAAGTATCGATGTAACTTAGTATCTTAAAGCTGCTGTGATGATGGGGCATCTTCCTCTTCCTCACTTCAGCAGTAAAGGCGGACCCATCCTGTCAGAGAGCAGTTACAAATGCTTTCTTCTAAAAACGCTGCGAGACGCTCACCACTAAAAGCTCTGGTGTTGTCTTTGTTACCAAACTTCTTTCTTCTTAAAGGCTGGATGAACGATGTTTAAAAGTTACCAGTGTAATCTTACTGGTAACATTTTAACAACGTTGAATGTTACCAGTAAGGGTTACAATCACCGCGTAACCCTACGGTACAGGCGATAGTATCGATACCAACGCTGGTATTGGTATTGACTCGATACTGGCTTGATAGGGCCGATACTTTATTTCTATGTAGCCCACTGAAAAATTGTCTAAACCTTTGTTCACTGTCACATCTGTTTATTTAAAGCTTACAGCACATTAATACAACAGAAGATGACTAAGTGCTTTAGAGAGAGGCACATTTAAGTTCCAGGTCCACCCCCCCCAAAAAGCTTCAAAATACATGAAAAACTGAAATGTGTGTTTTATTGTGCTAATTAAGTGTTAGGCAGTTTTTTAGTGCTCATTAAGATGTGTACATAATTTTCAAATTGATGATGATTGATCATAAATAATGACACTGCTCTCCACAACACAAGCTGCCTTTATATGTCATAAGTATCGGTATTGGTATCGAAAATACCCAACCTGTATTTACTTTCAGTATAACACAGCCCTACCTTACTTGCATTTCTTTGGACTGTGAAAGGAACCCATGCAGGTACAGAGAGAAAGTGCAAACTTCACCTCTAAAGGCTCCAGCTGACCAGGAGGTGCAAAGCCAGGACCTTCTTAGTAGTCAGTCTGATAGTATTAGAGGAAAAGTCGCCTAAGAGGTCACCAAAACTGCCTGGATTCTTTAACTAATCTAAATGGTGCCTTTCAGGACTTCATGAATATGACAAATCTGTATTTTTTCTATCTTACTTCAACACATCCTCAAACTGTTGCAGACAAAGTGCTCTCCATTATCTAACATATTGCAGTTTTAAAAATTCTATCACATTAGACCTCAGTAGCATCCTGAAAATGGTTCATGCTATCATGTAACATCCTCAGCATTGCAGTCAAAACATTTTGCCATAGTTAAGCTTTTATGTACATATTATGTACTTTTGTCCATATTCTATCTATCTGTTTTGTGTGCATTCAACTTTACTGCTCACAGTAGATCTGCTAAAGACCCAAACTGCCTTTAGATGATAACCTTTTGGAACCAAACACTCAAGTTATACTCCAATATAATAGTACTCTGTATTTCCATTTATATAGATGTATTACTCCTGTATAACATCCTGACCCCCAGGATTAGCAGTGCATTTCATTATAAAAGTTGAGTGACTAAAGCCATCCAGGGGGTCAGACTGGATCCTTTAGGCAGCTCCTTGAAAACAGGTTTGACACCCCCATCCTAAAACGTAAAACTGCTACAGAATTGCTGATGTATAGCAATACATTTTGGCATAAATATCACTTTTACTTTGATAAAAGAAATGATGATTTCTTACAGATTAAAAGTTAAATAGGACACAAAAAGATTGTGTTCCTAACAGCTGAAAAGCTACAGTACCTTAAAATGAAAAAAATAATCCTACTGCGAAAGCTCAACACTGAACAACTGTGCTTTGTTTGCACAGCTGAAGATTTTGGTTAAATTATTAAAAACGGGGTAAGAGTCGGCCTCGGCTGGCTCTGTGTGAAGCTCTGTGCAGTCTGCTGTTGAATCAGTGCAGCAGATTAGAGCTTGAAGTGCTTCTTACGCATTGAACAGGAAGTGTTGTGGTTACCTTCGCTGTTGGAGCAGGAGGGATAAAGACAGTGTCTGTAAGTCTGCGTAATTTCTCTCTCTCCTCGGTGCCTGGCAGTGGCTGTACCGTCTGAAATGTCCCCGCTGTTTTGGTAAGCGTTAGCCTGCTGTCACTGTGCATTGCCACACTGAAACAGTGAAGATGTTTATGTAGGTATAGCTATACAGCATGGCTACAAAGCAGCAAAGAAAAGTACTCTTGTCATCCGGCATGAACGGTTTTGTCACTAGTGGGAAAAATTTCCACTCACGGCAATATTAAATAGCTCTATCCTAGATATTAACTGGCAGTCGGCTTTATTGATATCTACCTCTTCCTAGGAACAAAAAAAAAAAAGTCCCAACACAATAAAGCCTATCTGAGGGTGGATAGGTTAATCTGCTATTGAGGCCATCATAGGATGTTATTGTGTTATACTGTTTATTTAACATTGTGGGGATCTCAGTCTGTGTGCACAAACATGCAGCTGTATGGTGGCATGCATAACAGGGCTGGGAGGCTCAAACCTGCCAGAATCAAAACAAACTAATTAGTGCAGAGCTAAAAATGGATTATGTCATCAAATGCCCCAAATGTAAACTGTATGTATAAATGTATTTTATAAAATGGGACATGAATCGATATGCTTTTACTTGCTTTTTTATTTACTTGTCTTTGCATGAATTTCTCAGTTCATTTGCTTTGTTTTTTAATTTATTCATAGATAGATAGATAGATAGATAGATAGATAGATAGATGCATGTATTTATCAGCCCATCCATCTGCTTTTGTGCTGCCTGTGTGGAATGTGACAGCAACAGTCTAAGCAGAGGAGTTCAGACCTCCCTCTCCCTAGTCAGGAGGTGGTACTTGTGTGGTCGACAGATGTAAACTCTCTCCTGGTACCTGGGTCTGCACCAGGCTCTCTTTCTTTACCTAAAAAATCCTCACCTGTGAGGTGGCATCCAAGTCAGACGCCTAAACCACCTTAACTTGCTCCTCATCCTATCTTTGCATTCATGAGCCCTTACATTGTATTTATTTCCAGTTCATTTTCCCTTCATTTATCTCTGCAAATATTTCTATTTGTCTTTTTACGTTCCTTTATGCATTTCTAACCACTGCAATGCAAGCACATTTGCATAATTTAGCAGAAATGAACTATCAAAAAAGGAAAATGGAATAATAAATGTTTAGGGGGGAAAAGCAAAGGAAAAATGCTGGAATGGGAAAGATAATACATTGATAAACAAAAGGGAAAATGAATCGATATAAAGGTAACTAAATATAGAAGCAAGTGAAAAAAAAAAAGATAAGTTAGTTCATTTGATTAAAAAAAAAAACTATTGGTGCATTTAATGGCATCTTGATTTCTTTACTGTTTGATTGCTGTCAGTTCAGTCCTCTGTAGACTACTACTTGCACACCTTCTCCTGCTGAAGGGTACCACTGTTGATTCATCATGTTTGCTGAGCACACTGAGTCAAGCTGCTCCCATAAAAGAGTGAATGAATTGATCATCATGCTGCCGCTTGGCTCAGAAACTGCTCGTTTACTCCCCGAGCGAATCCCTTCCCACAACATCAAGCTTTAAGCAGCCACTGAGTCTTTGCCTCGTTTGCCCCTGAGCATTGTTTCTCATTTTAATCAGTACTGAATATTATAAAACACCTCCAGTTTAGTAACCTGACACTATGTGCTTTACAGGTTCATCGTTTTTGTAACATATCAGATGTACTACGACTACCCACCACCAACCTACTTAGAATATCCCATCCTCATTGCTCAAGGTAAGTTATGCTGTTACATAAATTTCCTCTGCTTATAATTATCTCAGCAAGTGTCTTTTTTTAACCTTGTTTTAGATCCAGATTCCTTAATTAGTTTATCATTCAGAGTCTTAAATGCCTCGCGTTGCTCTCTATAGCCTCTGTCTATTGAGATCATTCAAGAGGAGCTCAGTTATATTAATATATCTTGTTTTAGTAAAGCTGCACATATGATTGGCAACTTCATGCCCGTGGCAGTGATGGAGGAAATTAAGACTTTTCATTAAGAGTAATTAAGGGTAGAGTGATGGGCAAAATAAAGTTGGAAAAAACGGAAGGAGTCTGAATACACTCTGAAGCATCTGCAAATATCAGCAGCCCTTGAAATGGAAATCAAACAGAGTTGTAAATGGTGCGAGTTATAACCTGCCGCGTGTCCTCAGACGTCATCCTCCTCCTCCTGATTCTTCACTACAACGGCAGCCTGCGGCAGAGCCTCATCTACACCGTGGTGTATCCTTTCACTTATCGCACCAATTGATGTGAAAGTGCTCGTTCAATTTGTGAAGAGAAATCAATGACCCATTAGACTTTTGTGTCCCTGCCTTAACCTACTTGTGCTCAGGTTTGTGGGAGGCTGGAGGCTCCTGACTCTGGAGAAGTGGATCATAGATTTGGCTATGGTAATAAACCTGTTTAAAATCAATCATAAGTCAGTGTGTGCGTGAGAGACAGAGTCAGCAAAGAGATGGCATGTCATCAGTCAGGGGCAATGAGGTGGAGCTTTGAGAAGAAACTTATCCAGACCTCATTTCACCTGGTGTTTCTCACCCAGACCTTATAAATGCCAAATGGCCCAGTTGGTTAATGAGATGAACATGTCTCAGGGCGTTTTGCATTTAAATAGGTGAGAGCAGCGAACCCTCCACATCCTTTCCTCTTAAAGTTTGACCGAAGCGGCAGAAAGTGTTTGAAACTTTTTGAAATTCAGCTCGATGTTCAGCTTGTTATCGAAATCTGACCTCCTTCTCCTCTCAGAGCCTGTGCACATTTATTAGTGCAGCAAGTAAGTTTGCCCAGCTGCAATGCCTGTGGAGGTCAAAGGACGGCAGGCAGGTTAGCGCCCTCTCCTGGGCTCTAGCTACCTACACGTGTATGGGTGAGTTTAACCAGCCAACAGTGTTTGCTCTTTTTTTGCTGTTGTTGTTGCATTCCCCACTGTCCTGCATTAAAAGATCAATAATTAGATATACATTTAAGTTCATAGCTGTCACTGGCAGTTTTTTTTTTTTTTTATGATTTTTAGCTGTGTACCAAAACACGTTGAAGTTGTAGTATTACAACTTAACCTCAAAATTTGCATTTTTAACTAAGTTTGAGGACTTTAATACATTATGAATGAATGTTTAAGTTATGTATTAAAAAGTAATTAAGTAGCCTTTCGTGGAGAAGTCTGGGCCATTTCTTCACAATTTCTTTATAAATTATAATAAATTTAGGAATTAAAAGATCTACTGTTAATTTTATTTGGAAGCCAAATACAAGCAAAAGTGTATAACGAGACGGCAAGAACACATATTAGTGCTGTTTTGAGAGGAAAAGGGAGCATGCTAGTGAGCCCTACAACATAAATAACCCTGGATGTACACAGCTTACAGTGGTGTATGATCGCAGGATCCTTTCTATGATTAAGAAGAAACCATTCACAAAGATCATCATCAAGAGAAGACTTTTGATAGATAAAGATCAACTTGTGTAAAAAATTTGGAGGTTCATAGGGATAAACTGCTCAGATTCATACAAATGCAGCAAAGCTGACTGTCAGGCACTTCACAATGCAGATGGACAATTACCCAAGACTTCCTGTAAAAGCAACTCGGGGAATTTGAAAGTTAAGGAAGTGGAATATTCTATAGTAGGAGAGTCGATCACCTAATCCAAACCCAGTGAGTTGCATTTTAAAATTAAAGGTAGAAACAACAACTGCAATAATTTTGATTTAACTCCTCTAATTAAAGCTGAGCCCTGAGTCCATATTCAGTAGATGACTTTAACTCGTTGCTGTACTCAGCTAAAAAAGCAAATACGGTGCGATTATCAAAAATTGTAACGAACTGCGGCATGAAAACGTTCCAAGGATCCTGTCTCTACTTTTCATACTGCAGTCCTATCGCTGTCAGATTGAATCCTGTTAAGCACTTTTATCAGTTCTCATAAATCCCCATCCCTAAAGTAACAAGTCTACTCTTTCATTTCATGAATATGCATGGTAGTGTTTGTTCAGCCCCCAATTTAATAAATGAGCAATCCAACGCTTCATTAATTAATGATCAGACGCTCTGTCGGGTAACAGGGATGTCATTAACTCGGCTTCCTTTGTTTCAGCTCGGATTTACACCACCACAGTGACAACTGGAGACGTGCAGGGTAAGTCGGCCTGAATTACTAATGACTGTGGGAGGTGTTGCATCCCAGAATTTTTAATGAACACTTCAGAGGAAAATGATTTGTTTTCTAAATAACTATCGTAGATTTAAAACAAGCACTGTTTTTTGCTTTTCTGTGGGAAATCTGTGTATAAAGCGCCACTAGATTATACGATAAAATACACATATCCGAAATGAATAAAACTACAAGGAAGTGAATACTTACTTTTTATTTTTATACTTAGCGATCTAATTCTTTTAGATTAGACTGCTTTAAAACAAAAAGGGTGGATGAGGCCACCTGGGCCTGTTCAATGCATCATACTTCTACTATAGTTCAGCAAGAGTAAGAGCGGGGATTTACAAAGCATTAGTGAGACCTGCTATGATGTATGGTTTGAATATGGTGGCACGGACAAAAAGACAGGAGGTGGAGCTGGAGATGGTAAGATTTTCACTGACAGAGACCAGAACGGACAGGATTAGAAATGAGAATATCAGAGAGAGATGGTTTGGACGTCTGCGGAGCAGGGATCATGGATGTATTATACAAAGGATGTTGAATGTGGAGCTGGCAGGCAGGAGGGAAAAAGGAAGACCACAGAGAAGGTTTGTGGATGTAGTGGAGGAGGACACGAGAAGGGCTGGTGTGACAGAGGATGCTAAGGATAGGGTGAGGCAAATGATTCAATTACTTCCATTTTGTAGGAGAATCAGAGTCTGGTTAGTATTAATGGCTAACTTTCAGTCATAATTAATTAAAGTGGCAGGTCTAAAGGGCTGCTTCTTTACAAATGTAAAACATCAAAGTTTAATAATGAACGTCAGTAACAGGACTGTCATACAATTTTATACACCAGCGGAAACCTGCAGTTTCTTATAAGACCAAAGGATTTCAGGCATCTTTTACCTGAAGTATCCCGAGTAGTCACCATTTGTAACTGCAGCTCTGCTCTCCTTGTGTGATCCACAGAGAGACGTTGCCGTCAGCTTCCTTGTTTCTGATCATCTTTTCTCTTTCCCACAGTTCTGGTGCGGTTCATAGCGATGACCCTGCTGAACCTGTGGGTGCTGCTCACTGTGCTGTACTATCAGAGACACGGCAGCAGCTCCAAGAAGAAAGACTAAGTGTTTAACACTGGATTCTGCAGATCAAAGTTGACTGGGTCACTTTAGGCACAACCAATACTGTAAAATGAAACTGACGGGTAACAACAGTTCTATCAGCAGAGAGATGATTTTTATATAGTTTGTCTTCCCTGTTAAAGCCACACATTTGTTTGAATAACATTCCAGTTTGTAAAAATCTGTTGATGGGAACAAAGACCAATGCTTTGCCATACTGTCTGTGAAAAAACGTATTATTAGACACGACAGCACGAACCCCATGTATATGTGAAAAGATCCTATTCCGGGTAAACTGTTTTGGAAAAGCTTTTGTACATGTAAAGTTATTTTCTGAACTGTTTCAATAAACCAAATATTCTACCTTTTTACAGTGAGGTCATTTAATTTAAAAAAAGAAAAGAAAAAAGTTGAGTATGGAAGCCCAACACTGTCAAAATTCAAAACAAAATATTGCATTAAATATGCCAAAAATTCTATCTCAGATTGATGTGAATTATTTTGCTTCTTTGTAACTCACCATGTTTCTGGACAAAGACAGTTCTTATGATTTTGACACCCCCACTACGGTGGATTTCGAATCAAACAAGATTTGACTGAAGTGCAGACTTTCAGTTTTAATCAATATGGTTTAACAAAGGTATTACAGAAACTGTTTGGGTATTCGGGCCATTTGTATTCACGGTCCTCTCAGAGGCTCAAAATTAATTGGACAACTGACTAACGAGCAGTTTCATGCCCAGGTGAGGCCTGTTCCCTCATTATTCCATGGCAGATTAAGGAGATAAAAAACCTGGAGTTGATTGCAACTGTTAAACTTGCAGTGGATATTTTTTTTTTTTTTTTTGAGCGCCAGTAAAAGATGAATGGAGGCCATCATTACCCAGATAAACCAAAATAAACCAGAGAGACAGGGAAAATGAACAAACTCGCCAGCTCAGCGACACAAAAAGAGCTGCAAAACATCAGAAGATGACTCGATAATCAGGTTTCACAGCAAGATGAAAACCTCTGGTTACACTTAATCAAAAGACCAGAGTAAACTTTAGGGGATAACATATAAAAGAGCCTGCACGAGCACGCAAGGAACTAGGTCACTGGTGTCATGTTAATCCATTGAAATTTGGCCTATACTCACCAAAGTCAACTCAGTGATTCATTGTTAGAAAAATGATTTAAAAAAAAAAAAAAAAACCTCATAATT
>VUQG01045728.1:0-10480 GCA_015106755.1 Etia nguti
AAAATAAACTTTTAACATATTTTCAGGCGAGAATGTAGCTGTGTAAACTTCAAATATCTGCTCGGTTTATCAAAACATCACATATTCGCAAAAGTGCTCCGACGTTTTCGGAGAGGTCTGTTACCCACCAGCTCGATAGCTAGCCGGGAGCTTGAGGGTCACTAGAGCCGACGAGAACGGCAAACTCCCGGCACATCATTTTCAGATCACCGCGGTCTTTCGCTACTCAGGTTAAATGAAATATATAAGTCACTTAGATAACCTAAAAATGTTATTGTTTGGCTTTTTTCAGTGTTTTATTTGTTCGTAAGTAAATTGGTTTGGCTGAGATTAAAGTTATTAGATTAGATTAGATAAAATAAAACTTTATTAATCCCTCGGGTGGGTTCCTCCTTGGTTTTCACACAGCTGAATAAACGTCAAACAGAAAACTGATTAAACAGAAGGGTTAGGTGGTCGAGAATTTACGCCAGTGTCCGGTTATATTTTAGATAGCAAGGAGCAGACGGCCGAGTTTATTAAACTCCCCCGATACAGCGGTGACGCAAATCTGAAGGCTAGACCGTCCAATTTCACAGCCGTTTACTTCCAGCCTACCCGACCTTCTGAGGACCCGCCCCACCTAGACCGCGAAGGAGAGGTCCTCAGGAGGATGCAGCCCATGAATTTGGACACCCCCTCTGACTCCTGGCTGAGCATGCTCAGTTAGGTCATACTCCAGACACACTTCCTGCTTGCCTAGCTAACTTAACTAATGCTAAATGCCAGAATAGTCTACATGAAATAATTGATTCTAGTGGAAGTTGCATTATTCCATCATATCTCTCTCCCATAGTTAGGACTAGACTTGCAGCATTTAGTTATTTAGCATTGTTTTTAATCATTATTATCTGCTCCACTCACTATTGTCTTGCTTTTTAGGTTATGTTAGGCTAGGTTAGGCTAGGCTAGGTTGCTTTATTTGTACTGTAGGTAGATTTTTTTTCTACAGCAAGTAAGGTTATTTCATCCTCACATGCACATTTTAAAACAAACAGAGGCAATGAACAAAAGATAAACATGATGTAACGTACGAACGAAGCTTAGTCCTCCCCTGACTGCCTCTCAAACAGCAACGGTCAGCCAATCAGGTAACGGAAACTGTTTCAGCTAGTGGATAAACTAAATGAGGATTAATTTGAACCATGAACAGTGCAAAGCGGCTAACTACAACTAATACAGAGGGCTGAATCAACTGGAAGGATTTGAACAAAGTTTAACACCAACTGTGGCATACACCTCCTCAAACTCCTCAAACACACAACAAGCTCAGGAGACACTGAAATTCATCTTTTAAGCACAAAGGTCATGGAAGCATAAGTATACACATATGCACACACGTTTACATTTCTGTGCTGCTCTTAATTTCAAACTATTGAACAAGAAAAGACACTTTACACTCATACTCGACCTCTCTGCTAGTGTGTTTTCATCACACACATAGACACATACATGTCTTTCATGGGCGGGGACGTGCAGGGACAGACAGGTCATATTTAATTAAGATTTAATTAGCTGTTCCAGCTCCAGACCCACAGAGGGAAAACTGTGTGACCCATCTGTCTGCCTTCTTCTCTAGACACTTGGATCACACAAACACACGCACACACGCACACACACACACACGCACAACCACACGGTATACATGCTTAATATAACCCTCTGCTTCTTCAGTGGGTTGAGACCTAAATTAGTGGACATATTTCCTGAGGGCTCATTTGTGACAAGACTGATGGCGTGTTTAAAGGACAAAGGTCCCTGTTGGCTCACAGTTCTGCTCTCACTGTCGAATGCAAAGAGAAAAAGTTGCCTTTTTGTCCAATTGTATTTATATCCAGGTTGGCTCTCTATCGTGT
Source organism: Etia nguti (assembly GCA_015106755.1). Lineage (NCBI taxonomy): Eukaryota > Metazoa > Chordata > Actinopteri > Cichliformes > Cichlidae > Etia > Etia nguti. Next base: position 1,896 of record VUQG01045728.1, read on the forward strand.
AGTTTTGCACAAGAGGCAGATGTGAAGCCATTTGATGATAATAAACACGACTCACTAATGATGGCTGCTTCACTGAATGTAAAAGCATCTATAGGATGTCCCAGATGTTCCTCTCTGCTCCGGTTCCCATCAATTATTTGCATTTTAGAGTAAAAGTCTGTTTGTTTCTCTCACAAATTCGCCTATAGAGCCGATATTCATCCACACAGCTACAAAGGAGTATTAGTGGGACTTCTCCCTTTACTTTCATCTTCCCACCACTGATGTAAACAAGTTTTAGCCATCTTTTTCACTACATACTGTGCTTATTAACTCTCAGCTTTCTTCTGTTATCATCATCTCTTTCTGTCACTGCACTCTAACACATTTTAAGGAGAGACAAACAAATGAACAAACACAAATACGGGAAAACACTGGATCACCTTGACAACACTTACTGGTTTTGTGGACTCTAATATTTATATTTTAATCTAAATGAGATCAGAATTTTAAAAATGGACATTGTGCTCTTTTAAATAGTGGCTTAAACCAGTGATCAAGACCATAAAGGCAATTCAAGACAGCATCTACTAAGAGCATAAATCCTGTGAGCAGTGGGGCCATTTTCTCATGGACTTCACTAGAGTGGGATTTCTTTTTGTAACAAGACGATTTGCCCCTTTTTGCTAGTTTTTAAAACAATCCAGGTTTATAAGGTACTTCTGCACTGATATCAGACTTCTTTTATGTAACCTGTGAGCCAAATATAGAAAAGAATGATGCAAATACAACCAACTAAATGACCTAAAGAAACAGTGCAGGTATGAGCGTAAACCAGCTTTAAATCATACAACGAAAGGGATGTGTAACATCTACACGGGCATTTTGACATTAGCCCGCTAATATTAGCCACAATCTTCTAATATTTCTTGTGTGCCACATCATGCACAGGACCACATGTTTTAGCAACATTTAAAACATCATTTGATTATCAAGGAATAACAAACACACATGCAATATGTACAGCATCAGTGTTTAACTTCATGTATATGACTGGTCTCAGTTTTAACTGTTTTCTGGGTGTTTTTGCTAACTGGTAACAAAGCACACACTTTCAAATCAACCCAGAATGGTTGAATCTTAAGTGAGTGAGAACTCATTTAGGAAAAAGGACAAACCAGATTTAATTAATCAGAGTTTAACATTAGACAGCAAGCTAACAAGGGGAAGGGAAAGAGAGGTGTGAAATAAGCACAGACATATGGAGACATGGTGTATATCATCTAAAATGGGGTACAATAAAAGAAAGCCTTCCTGATCCTGCTGGGTCAGCTGTCACATAATCACCTCTTAATTAAACACTTTTAATCCTCCCGGCCACTTAGACAGGAACAGCGACAAAGACAGAGAAAGAAAGAGAGGAGGGGGCACGAAGGAGACAGAGAGAAACTGGGACCGGATGGTAAACAGAGGTGTGAAAATTTATAAGAAATTGCTGGAAGTTTGAGAAAAAGAGCTTTCACATATAATAAAGCTATAGTGTTTCATGGTTTGAATTTTGTGGAGCATTAATAGAGCTTTTCATTCCAATATTATTCAATCTGCTCCTTTTTACTGTGTTATAAAGAATCAAATTCACATTCAAGAAGTACTCACACAAAGTTTATAATCAAATCTAATTAAATTCATTAGAATGTCATCTGTATCTAGCCATTGAAACATTGTAGCAATGACAGCAGTCTGTGATGTTGATTCATTGAGTGGGTCTATCACTTTGCACCAGAGTGAAATAACTTGACAGCTATTTTGTCCCCTGTGGGTTCCATTATAACCCTTTTGTGACCTTTACTGTAGTGCATTTACTATACTCACATATCAGTTCTTGCCAAACTAACAAAATCCTGTGTTAACATTTATATCTGCTTAGTAGTGATTTTGAATTTTGACAGAAACTTATACTTGACAAAATAAATAAACTACTGTGCAAAAGTCTCAAGCCACTCCCATTTCTTTATTTTTGCTTCCAAGGAGTCGGACTTTCTTGTCATTTCTCCGGGCTCTCTGAACTTCTTTTGCAGGTTTTGGTCACAATCCTGGGTCATTTGACCCAGCTTTTTGAGTTTTAATATATTTTGATGTTTGTGGTTTATGTTTACGTTCTTTAGGTTATCTAAGCTCATTTCTATTATGCCTAGGTTGCCGTTATAGTTCCCTGTTTCTTAGATTCCCCTTATGTCTTCACCCCCTGTGTTTAAGTCTCTCTCGCCTTTTGTGTGTTTCATGTCTGCGTGTCTTATGTTGTCAAGCTCGTGTTGTCATGTCTGGGTCTCATTATTTTTCCTGTTTTATTTTAAAGAGGTCCGGTGTCCCATGTTCATTGTGTTTAGGTTCGCTTCCCCTGTGGTGTCATTATGTTCATTTCAATCAGCTGTTTCTCCATGTGTTTCCACTCTCCCTGATCACCTCCTGTGTGTATTTAGTCTGTGTGCTTTCATTCATTCCTTGTCAGGTCATCTATTGTTTCACACCATGTTTCCAGGTCTCATGCATTCATGTCCAGGTTTGTTCATGTTCATCTTCATGTCAGGGTTCTTCATGTTGTATTTTACTTCACCCAGTTTAGGTTAATGTTTAGTTTTGCATCAGTTTGCCTTGCCCTTCGTTTGTACCTTTTTTATCAGCCTTATTAAACGGCTCACCTTTTGTTAATTCAAGTTACGTTCCACTTTCCATTGTGTCTGCGTTCGAGTCCATTATTCACACTCCACACAGTCTGCTTCCGCACACTGCGACAGTTTTCTTTGGACATTGGTTATGATTTTTGTTTTTTATTGTTAAACCAGTTTACACTGACCTATGAATCATTCAATTATAAAAAAGACACTTAAATCAAGGCATGAGCCAATGTCATATCTACATATAACAGACAACTTAGAAAAAACAAACCATTTAAAAAGGTTTCTTTAGGCACTTTGTTAATAGCAGCTTATTATAATAATGTGTAATTAGAATAATATAAGATAATATAATATGTTCCCATTTCCTTTCGCTCTTGACATGGTGTGTAGCATGTCTTAAAAAAAATTGAGGAAAATGGAAAAAGGACAAAAATCCTCCAAAGACCTGACAGAGGTCCAGAGAGATGCATCTGTATCCAACTGCTGTTCAGTGAAGCTTCAGCACTGATGTACTGTGGCTTTCAGTAATTTGTCAGAAAGAAATGCTATGTCAGAGCGCACCTGAATATAATGCTAATCGAGCTAAATCATGTTTCTCCCTGAGAAAAAAAAGATTATGTCATTATCTGCCCGCCCCTCCTCCCCTACTCTCACTCATTTTCAATACAGCTATAGTTTTAATACCATATAAGTCATGAAGTAAGACATAAAAGTGTCAAGATGTAAAGTGAAAGGCTGCTATATTTGAAAGGAAAGAGGAAGGGGAGGGGGAGAGGAGTATCACGGTCTGTTTTCAATGATTGAATGAGTGAAAGTGCAGAGTAAAGAGTTCCTGCGGGGTTACAAATGACAGCTGATATTGCGGAGGGAAAAGAACAAGAAGCTGCCGTCACTTCTTTAATTTATTATAGCAACACTGTGCTATAAAAAAAAACACAGTATTGTAACATGTATTATAGCATTCAGCAATAAAAAGTCAGGATTATGGTGCAGTGTAGAAGCTTAGTTTGCCGGTAATAGACCACAGTTGTTCTGCGCCAATGCTTCAGTTTTCAATAAGACTGTATCTGAGAAAGAGTTCTTCTCATTAATGTTAATAAAACTATCTGAAAACTGCAGCGATGTGCTATAAATAACAATGCGTACTTAATAGTAATGGTCCACTGTTAATGTCTAAAGATTCTCCTCACTACAGTTTCAGTAATGAATAAAATATAACAAAGTCTACGCCCTGTCTCAAAGCATCATCGTAGGCATTTAATGGTAATATCCTGAGCTGCCTCCCAAACCAAATGAGACTAAACATATGAAACTGATTTAAATGAGAGAAAAAAAGTGATGACGTGAAGATTTCTTGAAAACCCTCTTTGGATTTGGTTTGTCTTCTTTTCTACCTTTTTGCTATTTCTCCAGGATAATCCCAGTGAAGCACCTACGGCACGTACCTCCACTTAAAATCGGCTGAACTTTCAAATATCATTGACGTAACCTTGCTACAGTTAAAAAACAGGCTTGGATTGTGATATCTCATATAAAAATCTCAGGATCTGATATAATCAGAGCGTATCGGGGGCGGGGGGGCGCTCAGAAGCGACTGTTATCATGATTTACAATGCAAGTGGAGCGAAGGGAGTTTGTTTACCGGACCCATTTAATATTAACGTACTTAACACAAAACAGAGCTGTGCAAGCTTATGAAAATAAGGTTTACAACATTTAGACATCCTCTGCAAGCTGCTTGCACAGATCATACCAATTACAGTCAGGGAGAAGTCTTAATGATCTTAATCTTAATGTTACCGGCCTTTTCAATTGATATTATTTTTCCAGTAATATGTTGCATTTCTTTCCAGTCCTGCAAGCAATACAGTCACCTGTTGTGTGTGTGTGTGTGTGTGTGTGTGTGTGTGTGTGTGTATGTGTGTGTGTGTGTGTGTGTGTGTGTGTGAAAGCATCATTAGTTCCTCCATTCAGAAAGGGTGTTACATTAGTGTTAGTATGTGTAGTATTTGAGTGTATAACAGCAGATAATCATTATATGAGATTAAGAGAGGTCTAAATTAGTGTTAGCATCACCGTGACAGAATAAGAAAGAGTGAGAGTGAAGGGAAGAAAGAATAAGACGGTGAGAGGTAAAGGAAAAGAAAGGTTGAGGAAGGAAGGGTGTACACACTGGTACATAGAGAGAACAGATAGAAGAGACAACATGCTGCTAGCTGCGAGGGGGACAGCTGGTCAGCTGCTGTTCTGCTCTGTTCTGGTGTGGAGAGCTGCCCTGAGGACAGTCACCCTATTCTGCACACACACAAACACACACACAAACACAGGGCATGCACAGGCCAAGCACATACATGGCTTTGCACGTCATTACAAACGAGTGTGCAGAGTCTGTGCCAACTGAGCATATACCGATGTACCCACTGCGGTATGAACTTTCATGGAAATTTTGTTTGTATTTACTGTAGAGATGATGAGCTGACACGGAGGGAAGATGGTGATTAACAAATTGGGAAAAGAAAGCGAAGAAATAATGAGTGATACAAAAGTTTGGAGGGAATGAGGGAGAGGACGAAAAAAAGTGGGGAAAGTAAAATGAAAACATAAGGTGTGTGTAAGTGAGCCAGTGAGCGATTATATAAGAGCGAGAACCAGAGTGGAGAGGGTATCAGGCGATGGAATGTGAATAAGAAAGTGTGGCAGGGGAGGAGGAGTGAGACAGGACCAGATGGCAGGGAAGAAAAGGAGGGAAGGAAGATGGAAAGCTGGGAATGTGCGTACACTCCCTGATCACTTATAGCTGCTGTCAGCCATGCAAATGTTGCCTAACTGTAACAGTGACTGCAGCACAAAGAAGGAGAGATGCTTTTTTCTTTCTTTTGTTCATCAAATTGCAATCAGCTGATTTCAGCACCACTTAAAACAACATGAAGCAGGAACCAGTCAGCTTTAATCTAAAGCATTATACATTTAGACTTTAATTTAGAGACCTAGCATGTATAAGAATTTTACAGAGTGGGGTGTATTGTAATTTGCATATACTATATTTAAGACTTACAGATATGTTGTACACAGTTTAACAAAAGAACTTATCTATGAGAAGTAAAAGACTGGCCCATACTGGCAACAGATACAGTTTTAAGCACTCTTTTTAGCCCCCATATTTCTTCCAATAATAGCATGACTGGCATAAAATTGGACTCAGCAAATAAGAAGGCGAACATCATTTCTGCTTAGAATTGCATTTTCAAAAACCCAACCATAAAAATGGATTGTTGCGCCATTATAATAGAAACATATGATTTGTTACAGTACTGTACAAGGTCTTAAGCAGTCCCTCTTTTCTTTCTATTTTGCTAGGAAAATAGAAAATGGGTGCACTAATTTCCTGAAACGTGCAAACATATATAGACTTACATAAGGCAAAAAAGGCAAATGTGAGACGAGCCTTTTTGTTGTTTTTGATCATCAGCAGTTTTCTCCTTGGAACTCTCCAATGGATGCCCCTCTCTTATGTGTAGACATAACACTGGTTCATCCCTTGAGTTTGGTGCCTTTTTAATGCTTGAATAATTTATAGGTCAGTGTTAAGTGGCTTAACAAAACAAATGGAAATGGTCAGGTGCAAGGAGTGGACTGAAAATGAGTCAAAGTAGTCGATGTTGAAAGAAAACTTTAAAGGACCTTCAGAAAGCCTGGAGAACTATTGCTCAAGACCACTTTAATAAATGAAGAGAAAGTTTGACTCCTTGGAAGCAAAATATATGGAAATGAGGAGCGGCTCAAGACTTTTGCACAATACTGTACGTATCTATAATGTTACACCTGCTTTCACAATAATTATGTCCTACATTTCAGACTTTACATGACTGATGAATCTATGCAAACACAAAGAAAAAGCTCTACTTAATATTCCAACACGCTTTTAAAACACATTAAATAATCATGCTTTGCTCTGTCTCAGTAATTCAAATGCACACATGTGATTCTTTATTCAGAAGTTCTCACAGGTAACCTTGTAACAAAAAAAGTCCCTGTGCTATAAAAAGGAGAATCTTTCAGTGGGAAATATCTAAGCTCTTCTTCTCCACTGGAGGTCTCTTCTGACATGGGTAAGGTTTTGCATTTGTGGGGCATAATTTGCATGTCACTAGCCTTCAAGAGAGGCCCCGAAAAAGGGGGGGGGGGGCAGAGATAGGGAAATGAAAAAACATTAGAGGGAAAGAGAGGAAGAGAAGAAGAGCGAGAGAAAACAGAGAGAAACAAATGGAGCAGGAAGAGAAGGATTGTGCTTTTGATGCAAAGGGAGTGGGAGAGCAAGAGAGAGTGGAGCAGGGAGAGATGGGATCAGTCTGACATTGAAATCAAAATAAGGAAATGGTTATCACTGCAGCCTGCAGGACGGGTGCTAAGTGAAAACACGTCCTATAGAGGCAGGGGGATAGTGTGTGTGTGTGTGTGCAGAAGTGTGTTAGCATCTGTGTGGGTGTTTGTTTACTTGTGTGTGCCCTTGATTTCTGTGGATCGTCACTACAGTGCCACATGGGGACGGTGCCAATTATAACCGCGCTGAGCGTCAGCAACACACCACCAGAGACGGAACGAACGAGAGAGGGGAGTTAAACACAGCAAAACTGAATTAAAGCTATATTAAGAAGTACGTGCGTCTGTATGAGTCAATATTCATACAATCACAGAAACACGCACTTGTGCGTGAGTGTATTGTACAGTTTTCTTTTAAATTAGTTTGAAAAATAACTCCTGTCAGGCGTTGTGTTCAAACACCTGACAGGATGTGTGCGTGAAGCACAAATTTCCTCGCTGGCCTTTTGATGGCTGCTGTAACCTTTGGAAAATGTTTATTCAGGCTTGGCAGCTATAATATATGAACAGAAAAGCCAACCCACTAAATATTGATGAGGCCTGTGCACAACAAGTAGAAAGGATCTAGTGTATGTAAATTTGCATTCATCTGACACTACATTAGGTTACCTGTGCAGCTCCTCATTAATGCAAATATCTAAATAGCCAGTCATATAGCAACAAGGTGGACATTGTCAAAATAATTCGATAAAGTTTAAAGTGAGTATTAGGATGGAGAAGAAAGGTGATTTTGAATGGTTGTTGATGCCAGCATGGGCTGGTCTGAGTATTTCTGAAACTGCTCACCCTCTGGGATTTTCACACACAACCACCTCTACTGAAAATATACAGTGAGAATCAGTTTTCTGGGTGAAAATGACTTATTAATGTCAAAGATCAGAGAATCGTAAGGTCAGACTGCTTTGAGCTGGTAGGAAGAGAAAAGTCACTCAAATAACCGCTCGCTACAACCAAGGTATGCAGAAGAGCATCTCTGAATGCTAAGCTGAGAACAGAAAAAGCTAAGAACAGAAAAAAGGCTACAATTCACATACGCTCAAGAAAATTGTAATAATACAATCAACACAAGGTTGAATAAATGTTGCCTGGTCTGATGAGCCTTCAAAATTTGAATTGGTCATAAAAAACAGCATAAAAACATGGATCCATTGTGCCTTCCACAGTTCAGGCTGGTGATGGTGGTAGCACCACCTGAGCATTGCCTAAACGCCTATCATTTGATTGCTGATGGCCATGTCCATACCTTTTTGACAACAGTGTACCCATCTTCTCATGTTTGCTTAAAATAGGACGTGTGGATGTCTAGCAGTTCAAATCACCACTGGGATGTGGTGAGAATATGACATTTTGGATCAACTATATGATGCTGCCATGTTGCAATAATGGACCAAATCTCTGAGGAATGTTTTCAGCACCTTGTTGAATCGATGCTGTGAAGAATTGGGTCACTTGTGTGGAGTATGCACAGTGTTGCATCAGACTCAAGTCAAAATATGAACTAAAAGCATTCCTTTTTTTTTTTTTTTTTTTTCGCCTTTTCTTTTTTTT
>VUQG01045729.1:16001-33735 GCA_015106755.1 Etia nguti
CCTCAGTCAGAACCAGACTAGGATTACATTACTATTTAAAAATACATATTGTATGCTGAGTTAATGACATGTTGGATTTTAAAAAAAATTTAAAAAAAAAAAAAAAAAAAAAAAAAAAAAAAAAAAGGTGACCATTAAAAACAAAGAAAACATCCTGGTAGGGATGGATTTTTTAGATCAATATTTAACTTCTTTTCGCTTTAATCCAGTCTGTGAAAACACACAAGAGTGACCTACACTTTGCACTTTGTTCCCTGCAGGATTCACACTGAGTGCGTAAACAGGACCATGCATACATTCGGTGATGCTCTTTACAATGTGCCAAACTAAATGCCTAAGAAATTAACGCATTTGCTCACATGATTCCTGCTTAATGTGAGGAAGTAAAACTTGTAATACTGCTGGAGTTAAGTTTGGTGAATTGAACAGAAGACAAAAAATATTCAAAACATTCAGTAAAAAGATGCAACTAAACAAAAAACCAAATATGAACAAATATTAGTGACTAAATAATTTCATCTGTGAAACCTCGTCCTTCAGCTGCTCGTTCTCTCCGATCAAAAGTGCAAAACATATCAAAGAAACCAGCAAACTGTGTCGTCAATTACCAGAATGATCTCACTGCCAGTGTCCTCATACACATATTTTCACCTCGTCTTCAGTTCACATAGAAATGTGAAGACCTTAACAGTCAACCTGATGAACATTTCTTAGATGTACTTAAAGAAAAAGAAACTGGATGTGCTTGTTCACCATTAAGTGAATAAACTATGACTTCAACAAAAACAAAGTGAGTTGCCAGAGCTATATGAAAAATATCCTTAAAAGTAAAGGCCTTTCCTTCTCTCCAAATGCAGATATTTATCCCAGATCACAGACTTAAACTTCCAGGGGAGTTGGAACAATCGGCCGGACCTGCTTGCTGCCTTGATGTCCTGTCAGCTCTGAGGTCTTGCCAGGGGTTAAGACACCACCAGGTTCACCGCGAGAAACCCAGTCAGCTGATCGCTTGTGTCACCCCTTCACTCACCGTCCAAGACCCGCTTAAGCAAAGTTTCCTGGCAGCAAAGAAAACACGACTTAGTCAACCTGCTGCACGGGATAAGCCTCTAACTCGTGAGTCAAACTGTGTTTCTCCTTATATATATTCGAGGATAAAGTCCATACATTTCAAACAAAAGAAACTCATTGATGGGACAGCCTGTTTGTTTATATTGCGATGTGTGTCAGTTTGAAGTCTAGACAGGAGGAAGAAAATGTTGCTTAAAGGATGTATTCTGTCTGCCTTTCAAACAGCTATTTTAAAAGCTGAGAAGGAAATTAGAAAATCTGAGGTTTCTGGCTTCAAATCTAAATAGCAAGACATGCATGTGTGCATGTTTTCTCAAGAGGAAACACCTGTTGATTGTGTCGCTTCAGAAGCACAAGGCTGTTTTTTTAACTACCAAGAGAGAAAGTTGCTGCACTTACCGCAGCTTAATTCAAGGACAACACAGACATGAAAGTAGCAATATTTAGAAGCACTAAGTTTTTTTTGTCATCCATCCCCAATTTTACACTCAAAGAAATCTGCTCTTCTTCACCAGAACTGCTTACAGTGGCTTGATCAGATTTGACTGACTGTAATGAAATAACCCAAGACGGATCACCAGGTTTTAATCCACATTAACCCAACCCCTGATCTGTGTATCACTACTGAATGCTGCTTGAGTCAAAGCAGCAAGCAAAGCACAGCCAAAAACAAATACATAAATCTTTAATGGGGGGAAAAAAAAAACATGTCAGAACTCGGACAAATGGGATGATCTTAGCCAGCCTCCTTATAGTGAAAACATTGTTCAGGGCTACTAAAGGCTGAGTCAGGAACCTTATGATAACATAATGTGCTGTTTGACAATCCTGTGTCCTCTAATAAGAGAAGCCTGCACATTAGCCACAATATACTCCCTCACATCTACTAACTTGCTCCTTCGAGCGTGCAAAGCAGGCCTCTTTAGAGGTTAATGCAATCCTACGCTCTACTTCTTCGCTCTCAGACTGCAGGCTTACTTGTGGTGCTCAGGGCATTTAAAAGTAGAATGGGAGGAAGAGCCTTCAGCTCTCTCAACCAGCTCTCTCTTTGATAAGGCATAGAGTTAGGGCTGGATCAAGTGACTTTGTTGGAGGTTTCTTCCTGTTAAAAGGGAGTTTTTCCTTCCCACTGTCGCAAAGCGCTTGCTTATAGGAGGTCATCTGATTTTTGGCCTTCTCTGTATCATTGTAGTCTTGAGCTTACAATATAAAACGCTTTGAGTTGACTGTTGTTGTGTTATGGGGCTGTATAACGAAACTTTAATTGGACTTCTAGATTAGATACCATCTAGCATATATTTTGGTCTGTTCATGTTCTGACATGCATTTCACACTGTCGGCCCATACATTGAAGGCTGTGTTGTTTGCGTAACCCCTCATGTAGGTATCTGGGTGATGAATGTAAAACACTAGGGGGAATGCCAGTTTTTGTTTGGCGTTTTCTTTAAGGCATAGTCCTGTAAACACAATGAACAGTTTGTTTTGCTGTGCAGGAAAAAAATGGGAATGACAAAAGCAATTTCAAAATATTGCTTTTATGACTTAATGCACATACTGCATATGGGTTCAGGTTCAGTTAGCAGCTGCATGCCAGCTGCCCAATAGCTATGGTTTCCCTTTATTGTTTATTATGTAGTTTCCTTCTTTAGATGTGGTTTTGCAGGATTACTAACTCACTGTGAGCACTGAAAATAAAATCTTAAAACATTTTTGCCCATGAGGGTTGCATCTCATTGCCCTAAAAAAAGATAAAACAGAGCCTGTAAGATAGCCATGAAGTGGAAAAAACAACATGTAAAGCAGTTCGCTGTATCTCTCACTTGGCATACAAATTTACAATATCTCTTCTCTGCACAAACACAGACTCCTTGTTTTACCTTCAAACTCCTCTCACCTTGACTATACGTTTGTCTGAACCCATTGGTGGCTCTTGAATGATGAGGGGGTCCTGGGATTCCTTCAGGGAGAAGCTCTGCACAGTGAGAGACCTGTAAGGTCGGAATTCTTTCCTCCACCACCACACAGCCATTCCCACCAGCAGGACACAGAGGAACACTTGGAAACACACACAGGAAATTCATCACTTTTTTGGAGTTCCAGACATGACATAGAAGCTGAAGTCATGCATGATGTCACCTCTATTACCTCCACTGAGTGGACAAATGGGTGGCTGGCATGAGTGGAAAAACACTTGTGGAAAAAGCCTTTTGGATTAACAACGCTTCATAAAAAACTAGAAAACACTTACTTATATCTGTGGTAAATGAAATGCCTCTTATAGTGCTTTTCTACTCCATTTGGACATTTTTATAAAACAGGTCTTGTTTACGCACATTCATTCAAGCACTTTTTTGCAAAGATATTCATATGCAAGCCTGTCTTCATACATGTAAATCAAGCATAACATTGTGACCACTCACAGGTGATGTGAATAACACTGATTATCTGTTTAATATGGCACCTGTTAGAGGTGGGATATTATCGGCCATGCCCCATGGATGCACGTGGGGAGCAAAGGCTGCCCCGTGTGGTCCAAACCAACAGACGAGCTATTAAAGCTTGAATTGCCAAAAAAGTTCATGCTGGTTCTGATAGAAATGTGTCAGAATACACAGTGCATTAGTTAGCTGCATATGAGGCTGCACAGACACAAACCAGTCACGGTACCCATGATGACTCCTGTCCACCCTTTCATGGAAACCGTATTCCCTGATGGTTGTGGCCTCTTTCAGCAGGATAATGCACCCTGCCACAAAGCAAAAATGCTTCAGCAATGGTTTGAAGAGCACAACAACCACTTTGAGGTTTTGATTTGGTTTCCAAATTCCACTGATCTCAAGCCAATCGAGCATCTCTCGGATTTGCTGGACAAGTCTAAACCATGGAGGTCACACCCCGCAACTTACAGGACTTAAAAAAAAAAAAAAAAAAAACCTATTGATTGCTAACTTCTTGGTGCCAGATCCCACGGCACAACTTCAGAGCTCTAGTAGAGTCCATGCCTCGATGAGTCAGGGCTGTTTTAGCAGCAAAAGGGGGACCAACACAATATTAGGCAGGTGGTCATAATGTTACACCCGATCAGTGTATCTCCAGTATTAACACATACACACATATACAGATAATGGGTTCTATACTGGGGATTACCAACTCTCCTTTTTTTAAGCCAGCCTTTTTAGTCAATCTCTTTACTCATTCATTCAAATAAAAAAAAATTGTATTGATGTGTTATTTAATTGATTTTTAATGTTAAATCCGATAAGTTGAAGTACTGAATTAACTTCCTTACTCAAGTAAAAGTACAGGATTGAATGAATCTAAGTGTCATCAGCTTAAATTCAAATTCAACTACGATACACTTGATGTAACTTGACTATGACCCTGAACACCACAGTCACTGTGTACCAGTCCAACATAGTGCATTACTGTAAATTCACCACAGAAAGGCACGCTAACTTGTTTATTATGCACTAAACCATATTATAGTAGTTTTTTCATGCAACCTTTTAATATTGAAAAGTTAGTGTACCTCAGTTTGTTTTGCCTATGTAATTTAAAAAATATATTTTAATTTCCAGTTTAACAAATGCCACTGAACTGTCCTTACCTTTAATTATTACCTCTCTTCTTCCTCTCCTTTCAAGTCTTTCTTACATCTTTCTCCATCTCTGAGTGGCATTATCACTCATTCTCATCTCTCCTTGGGAAATGCAGCAGCTGCTAACAGACACACTGTGTGACAAATTGCACAGAAACAGTTTGTGTGTTTATTGATAATTGTTGAGCTGTTACAAGCATTCCATTTGAAATTACCTGCCAGAACACTTTACTCCCTTTAAGCTCACTCCTCTTTGGTAGTGCTAGCTAGATGCTGAAGTACCACGACCACAACTTATGGACTTCTGCACACGTTCCACCATACTTTAACCCCTTAGCATAGCACTACAAATGATACATAAATTATATCTTTTTGCTCCGTCCATACCTTTTTTATGCAATAAGTCCTGGTGATGGAAGATACACCAGTAAGATTGGCTTTTGCGTTATTGCTCCCTCCATTTAGGCCCAAATTGACTTAATGTTTTAGGGAAAAAAGTGATGTACAGTAATAATAACAATAATAACTAAAATGTCTTGAACCTAAAGCATCTAGCCCGTTTTGAAAATGTAAGGTCTCAAAACTAGATATATTTGTGGAAAAATGTAGGGGGTAAAAATAAAAAGTTGTTAGAAAACTAAATACTCAAGTAAGTACAGATACCTCATAATTTTACATAAGTACAGTAAAAAAGTATTTGCACTTCTTTATTTTTCCACCTCTGTATGTATGTAAAGTTGTGTATGCACTAACACACGTGCAACATTTGCATGTATCACTTTAAATCTTATTTGAATGTTGTCCAATACAGTATCCTGATGGAGCAGAGGTTCGTTCTTATTTACTATGTAAATGTATTCTACTGAAACTGGGCCTATAAGTTATGATTAAATTGACATTACTGTACTTTTTGTTCAATGTGTCTAGGTCAATACAGTGAATCCATCTAATAATTCTGTAGAATATTGGACAAAAAGAACATTCAGAGAGGTTAAAGCAAGGACCGCTGCGTGGCCAAAATACAGCATATTGACTCAGGCACTTTCTAATAAATGATATTGAACTGCCACACATTGCGCCACCTCAGGATGTTCTGCAGAGGACTATATGAGTTCAGTATTTTCAGTGTGATATTGAACAGTTCTTCTTATTAAACTCTTTTGAGAATGTAAGACTGGAAAAAGAAGTAACACTATTCAAATAATAATAATCACCTTATCATGGCACAGTGACCCGTACATATTTCCTTAATGACGTTTGACATAATGTCACAGCTTTGCAGCAGAGAATTCCAATAGTTTCCTCTTTCAGTACACTCCATATCTGCCAGACCACACAGGATCACCCTGCCTCTGGCTAAATGGCCTGTTTGGACAGTTTTTTTTTTATCTTGTCTATTTTCTTATTCTTTGCATGTTTTTACAACAGGGATATCTGGCAGTTGGAAGGTCAAGGCTGAAAAGGTTACTAAGCTTTTGTTGATGTTCCCTCAATGTCTGAAGAAGTCAAATTATTACACATTTTTAGAAGGCATTTTCAAGGCACGTTAAGGCTTCCTTTTCATCTTGCACTATATCTTATACTTGCAATTTGAGTCTATTTTATTCATGTTTTTAAACACTATCTTATCTGTCTTTTCCAATATCTTTATTTTTTTACTAACAACGGTTTTGAAAGGACTACTTCCACAGGTAGTGCAGATATTTGTATTTTTTAGCTCCTCTATTTGATTTTGTAAACTTTTCTGGTGTGCTGCTCTATGGCTATTGATAACATTCTCTTTAAACCCAGAACAAAGTCATTTTTGTTCCTTTTGGGAAGACAGAAACAAAACTTTGGTAATTCTGATGTTTTTTTCCTCACTGTTTTATGCACTATATAAGATATTTTACTTAAAACTCTGATATAATATTACATGAAACTTCTTTATTCATTTACTTTTTAATTATTGTTCTTAAGGAAGAATTGTGCAAATTTTATTTGAAGTTACGCAGTAACTGCGTCATTTTTAAATTTTTAATTTTGTCATCAAATCAAGTAAAAAATCCATGCTTTTTTCAGCACCCCTTCCAAAAAATATACATACAAAGAAAGACATCTTCCTCAAGTATTTAACCATTTAGCAAGATAGCCTGGATCAGTTTAGAACATACCATTTGTGGTGTCTGTCTATACTTTACATGGACATTTTCACCTTTCTACACTCCTTCCTGGCTGGCTCCTCTCAGCTTGCTCAGCTTCAGTCAGCGTAAACGAGAAATTGACACTACTGTATTAACGTAGAGAGCTACAGTCTCTAATGAGATTGAAATAATCACAGCTTTCAGAAACAATAGCTGACTGTGGCCACAAGATGACAGTAGTTTAGAGGCTGGGCGCACATATTAATTGACTGGCAAGAAACATTATGATAGTCTGAGATAAAAGGAGTGAGATCGCTTTACTTTAGTATGTCTCAATTTATGTCTGTTTTTAGATTTGATAAAGCAAGCACTGCGTGCCGTGCTTGTCCTGATGAAACGCTATTGTCTTTCTGTGTCCAGTTTTTCTTTTTTTCTATATAGCTCTATCAATACATAGTCAGCTAATGCTCCTCCTTAAAACCTTTACATTTCGCTTTTGACAAACTGTGCTACAAAGCCATGTGGAACACTTCTATTCTCAAAAGAAAAACAATATTTTGTATCACAATATTAAACATTTTTGTAGGATACTGATATGCAGAGCTGTTATATTTAATGCAGTATAAAAACAAAAAACAGTGTGGCTTTTACCACAGCAGGGGACTCACTGTCACCCTCATTGCGTGTATGACCTGTTGTCTTCTTCGTAAAGTAGGCATTTGTTGTTCTAGTGATTGCAGAAGTCATGCTTAACAGATAATTATGGCATTTGAGAAGTAATCTGAGGAGGCAATTTAAATTCAATACTATATGAAAAAAATATTAAAGTAGAACTTTTGCTATTTTAACTAGAGACATTATAATGGAGAGAAATGTCACACAAAAAATACTGCAAATAGGAGAAACTCACATTGCCTGGAAAGACTATTTGTGTAGTGACAGACCTATCTATCCATGTAGGCAAATACATTTTTTTCCTAGAGTTTCAGTATTCATAGCATGAATTAATATGGTATTTGTTCAAGTGCCCTGGGTAAGTTTAAAGGTTTTGATCCAGTTAGCACTCCAAACTGAGCAGTTAAGGAAGATGTTTTGTGGTCAACATCAAGAAAAAAGTTTCATATTTTCAAATAATTCATTTTCTCAATGAGCTTGCTGCCACAATTTAATTCTAGTAATTCTAATTAGTTCTAATTCTAATTTAATTCTACAATTTTAACAAATTGTAGCCAATCAAAGATTTTGAACTGTTAAAGCAATGATTATGAAAATATTCTTTTCTTTTGACTTTTTCAACAGCTTTTGTTGGGCTTTAGGCTTGATAGTTTCATGTATTTATTTTTTTGCACCTGAACACGTGTTTTATTCAACAAAAGTCATATAAGGGCTTTTGCTCATTTATTAAGCAACACTAGACTTATAACAACTTATATGTGCAGCTGAATCATTATCTAACATATAGATAAATTCTGTTTATTCTCCAACACATCGAGTCTATCAATACAAATCTTTTATATTATGAATTACCCACTTTTTCTATATACAGTTCAATGGTCAAGTGGCCCTTGAAATTTATTTCACAAGCTCTTCTTATGTTAGTAAAAGATGAAACTCAAGGTCAAACAATCATAAGTAATTATTTTTCTGTCTGATTTTTGAGAAATATAATAATAAGAACAAATAATAACAATAACAACACAAGTGGCATAAATACTGTTGGTAAAATACAGATTGGTGGAGGGCTGTTCAGTTGATTTTTGCTAAATTCATTTGATAAAGCTTTCAGTCTGTGCCTACAATATTTGTTTGCCTCTCACTGCTGGCATCAAAACAACAACCCTTATCAACATGTCTACACTCACTGTCATTATTCATTCACGTTACTGACAGATTGCTATTTCGTTTCTGTAATGATGGGAAGGGCATACACTGACTACTTCATAGTGTCACAAATCTTTGCCAAGATGAGGTGTTTCATCTTTTATTCTTTACTGTCTATAAGACACTATAAACGACTGTCTTAAAATCAGAAATAGCATTTGTAAATACTATACACATAAGTAAGTGTACTTTTTATTTCAAATATTATAAACCCATATTTTATTCACAATAAAACATAGAAAACACATGCTGTTTAAACTGAGAAAATGCACCATTTTGAGAAATATATTCACTCGTATATTATCTGGCTTGTTATCAGTGCTCAATGGGATGACAAGTTTGCCTCAGATTTTTTTTTTTGAGATATGCTGCTAATATTACATTCAAAATATACAGTTTCTTTTCTTAAAATCATTTTTTTCAGCTTAAAGATTTATTTTCTGTGTTCTATTGCAAATAAACCCTTGTATTATGAATCACTGCACTTTGTTTATGTTTATTTTTTATGTTTATTTCGCAGTGTTTTTGAAATAAGCGTTTTTGATCAGTGTATTTTTCAATCAAAAGAAAAAGAACAAAGTTGGAAAGTTTGGATGAAAAATATGACAACATATTTAAAGAATGATGCAACTCATTTATGGGTCTGCACAGAAGAAAGCACATTCATTCTTTCTTAAATGCAATATTAAATATTTCCACTGAAAATATTCTAAGTGACAAACATTTTTTGATAAAAACGTATTCAGCAGTCTCTCTAGTAAGATGCTAAACCAACAGTTATCAATATTTGTGTTATCTGTGTTAAAGTTGAAGGGGTGATGAATTTTTACACCAACAATGTGTGAAAACAAAAACAAAAACACTACATTTTTGCCTGGACTTCCATAGGGTAATAAACATAAGGTTTACAAAAGCTTACAAATGCAAACACACACACACACACACACATACATACATACATATTCACACGTAGCCAATGCAATATTGAATCAAAGTTGCAAAGTTGCACTGCCAGTTTCTGCATCTGGCTGGCTGCATATCATCCTCACCCTCCTTCTGTCAGTTTGTGCATGTCTGTCTATCAGACCTTTTGTCCTTCCATCTGGTGCCTCTTTGTGTGTCTGATGCTCTCATCTGTCTGTCTATGTCTGTCTGTCTGTGTATCACATTCTGTCAGTTGGTCAGTGCCTTAATGGGGGCCCCTGTCACATCATTCTTGGTTTAAGTTATTGGGTCCCTCTCCGTCTGTCAACTGGTTGTTGTCATCAGAACCAGCTTTCTGGGATTTTTGACCATTTTCTTGACCTGTCTTTGAATAGCTTACAGTTGTACTTTCTCCTGAGGACAGCTGTGACATCTGATGGTGATGTCTGTAAATTGTGTTACTTCACTGAATGGTAACCATAGGGAAATGGTAGACATGTGTCATAACGGTGGTAATCACTGTACAATTGTCAAAAGGTCAATGAAAAGAAAAGCATGTTCAGCAAAATTTTATACATATATAGTCTTTATACTCACACACTAATGTATATATATTTATTGTCTCTAACCTGTCCTGGATCTGTCCCAGGGCATTTTTCACGTAGGACATACCCAAAACACAGGCATCCAGGAGTCATCCTATAGTCACAAGCCTGAACCACCTCAACTGGCTCTTTTCAATGCAGAGGACTAGGAGCATTTTACTTTGTACATAGAAACAAAATTATTTCACAAAAAACAAACATTACCAGAGTCAAAATGATTAGCCCCACTGATGCTAATTTTTGTAGAATAACAGCCTTCAGTTGTCTGTTGTAGTTTTCAACAAGTCTCACACATCTCCTGAGTAATACCAGCCCATCGTTTTGGGCTTCAGTCCTCAATCTTCTTTTCACCCCACAGATGTCCACTGGGATTCAAGTCAGGACTTTGTGAAGGCCAGTCAATAACATTCACTTTGGTCTTCTGGAGTCGGTTCCACTTTTGCTGCTCAAGATTTTCTTTCAAAACCTTCACATATCCTTCTTTCTTCATGCTTCCTTCCACCTCACCAGATTCCCAGTCCCCCCACACACTGAAGCATCCCCACAGCATAACACTTCTGTCTGGTTTGAAGTTGTCTCTTCTGCACAAGTGAAGTTTTTCTTGGTCTGCAACCTTGTAGACCTATACTATGCAGGATAATTTGGCTAACTTAGCTAAGTTTAGATATGTCTCTCACTAGTTTTCTTTCCAGAGTTCTTGAAACCTTTCACCTTTGGCAGGCTTGTTATGTACTATGTGACTCTCTTTGAATTTATTAATGATACTTCTCAATCCAGTTCTTCACACTATGAAGGTCCTGCTGGATACTGAGCAATGTTTTTATTAAGGCTAAGTATTAAGGCTAAATGAAAAGGTCAGTTTTTCAGGGGGTGAAAACTACTGACCTTGGTAAAAAATAAATTATCCTTAAATAATCAGTTTTTGTGTGTAAAAAATAATAATAATAATCTATGCTTTTTAAAGGAAAGTAGTTTATTTACAAACTTTATATTGAAAATCCCTTTCTCAGCTAAAAAAGAAAGCAGTTGGACAAAAACTTTAAATTCCATAGCGGAGGCTAATAATTTTGTCATCATCTGTAGGTCAACCAGTAAATCAGCAGCTTCGCTTTTATGGTCAGCTCTCTCTTTACCACAACTGATCGTTACAGCATCCGAATAACTGCAGACGCCTTGTTAACCCATCTGTCAGTCTCTTGCTCCACTCTTGCATTGAACCCTGAGATACTAAAACCAGCTGCTTTACACTTGGCTGCAAACTGCCCTATATGCACTTTGGAAATTAGGATAGGGTTACTGTCCCCCTAATACCAAACTATTACATTTTAAAATATGGATGACTTTAGGAAGGCCCAGGAAAAGTCATCAAATTTCAGAGTAAAAGAATGAGATTTAAGGTATTTTCTGGTCAAATTTGAACCAGTTTGCAAACATTTTGTTTAATTTTTATGAAATAGCTGACAGATCCTTGTACAGAACTGCCTTCACTATGATGAAAGGTAGAATATTCTGAATCAGTGTGATTATGGCTATCATGCTCATACAGAATTTAATCCTTACAACATGTGTCATTCATAACAACTATGTATGAATATCTTCCCTTTTAAACAATTAACTCTCTTAGTCATCAGAAGTCAGCAGGTATGCACCATCTGCAGGCTCTAATTTCGGTAGTGCACATTATGCATGATACTTCTACTGTGGTCATCTAATTAAATCTTGCACAAATACCACCATGATCTTACAATCATCTGAGTTCACATGAACACCACACTGATTGCTTTGTACTCATTACTCTTTACGACATCCCATGCAATTAAAGCCACAGGAACATGCATTATTCTCAGGGCACACTGAAAATCTGCAGAGTTTGTTTTTTAAAATTCTCTCCCAGTTATACACAAAATATACATCTATATCAATATATCTTATTGGGTTTGTGTTTGTGGTGGTGTTTTTTACAACCCCAATTCCAAAGAGTTGGTATGCTTTGTAAAATGTAACAGAAAACACAATGTGATAACTTGCAAAATCCATAAACTCACATTTAGAACACAGAAATACATGCACCACATCTCAGACAAGTTTGGACAGGGGCATGTTTGCCACTGCATAGCATTCTGTCTTCTTTTAACAACGCTCTGTCAACGTCTGAGAAGATCAGTTAATGGACTTCACTGATAAATAGACGAGTATAGCTTCTCTGTGTGTTCTTTGTTATATTTTTCATTTGAGGATATACCAAATTGTTTCAGTTGGTGAAAAGTCTGAACTGCAGGCAGGCCAGTTCAGCATCCAGAGTCTTCTACTGTTCTAACCCATGCAGTATGTTGTTTAGCATTGTCTCGCTGAAAAATGTCAGGACTTCCCTTATATATTTCAGAGTGGGCTGGATGGTACATTGGCTCCATGAGACAATATGTTGCTTTATAACTTGTATATACTGTGCCTTTAAGCATTGATGGTACCTTATCCAGATGTGCAAGCTGTTAGTTTCCAGTCAATAATGCAAAATCTTTAACTGAGCAGTGATAACAAGCCAAATGGTTGCTTTGCTATTTGCTCCTGTTGTGGAAGTTTTCCATTTAAATAAAGCCTGCAGACAAGCAGTGAGCGGTAGCTAACATTCTTTAATCAAACACAAAGAACAGACAACCAAGCTTGGTGGAGAGCCTGCATGATCGCCGGGCAGACGGTCAGCAGAGTCTCTCTGAGCCTAGCATGGCTCTCAGTTAAATACCTTCTCCAGGAACAAAAGGCAGTACACAGCTGTTTCACACCTTAAGGTTCACACTCCCTTGCTACCTCCCAGAGTCCTCGAAGAGACAAAAGACTCTTCCTGTGGAGTTGTCTGCTTCCCCCCCCAACTTCCTTACCAGACCCCCACCATCTGTCTAACTGTATGAGTGTGAGACATGTTAAAATCCAGTAGCACCAAGGCATTACACAATAAAATAGCGTGAATAATACATAAATAAAAGAAATTCCTATACACTCCATAGAATGAGAAATTCATGTTTTCCAAAAGGAATTTCAAATTTCAATTCTTTTGGCCCCAGAACAGTTTTATACTTTGTCTATTCTAAATGAGCTTCAGACCTGCCAGGACTAAGAAGGGGCATTGAAGCTGGAGGGATGGGCGACTCAGAGTCCATTTGCCCCAGAGCCATCAAAAGTTAGACCACTTAGGGTGATGTTATGGATGTCACTGGCTGGGGACTCTGACACTGAAAACCTCATCTCTTTTAAAGATAAAGATAAAGATTCCTTTATTGTCGTGTACTCAGGCATTGTACAGTGAAACTGGAGAAAATCGGGAGCTAATAGCCGCTGTGTGTGTGTCCCGCCATCTTTACAACCCAAAGAGATATGTGGCTCCTCAGCAGATGGGGCTGGACCGGGAAGCGGTAGCTTGATAACTGCATCGGTGGCAGCGTGTGCTGGCAGTCTGAAATGCCAGTGAAGTTAAGCTTTTCTGGTCCAGCAGCAGAATTGAGTTGGACAGCTGCAGTGACAGAGAGGAGCTTGACTGTAGAGGTGAGGAGGAAGTGTGCCCTTCAACAGAGTTACCAGTGTTTGATAGTTCACACTGAAGGGCTTTCCTACAGTGTCTAGTAATGCACAACGTTTTCATGAAATGTAATCATCCAAAACTGCTAACTGAATTACCTTGTAATATGGGTTGTGGGATTCCTTCACACCAAGTGAGTATTTCTGATTTAGGCTCCTCAAAAACAAAACCTGATTCCACAGGGTCCATTGTTTGGTCAGACTGTACTGTTATGTGTGCTGCAGAAAAAAAAACAAATGCAGAACACTTGATATAGAACTAAAAAAACAAAAAACAAACTTTATTTAGGTGGAGTAAGGAAAAAGGCTCGAGACACAGGTGATCTGACAAAGGATGAAGTAGACACTATGACTATATGCACACCGAAGGTAATGAGGGCAGAGTGGGAACACCTGGAGAACAAAATGCAGCTGAACTAGATCTGATAATGAGACATACTGTAACAAATAAAACTAGACCTGAGGCACTGAAGACAAATGACTATCAAAATAAAACACTGTAACATAATAGAGGAACATGTAAGACAGAGAGAAATGCATAACAAAATACAATGAGACGCTTACAGAGGCCAGACTAAGTAAAAGCATAGAATCTAATATGAATAACTCTAAACATACAGAAAATAAAATACAAAGTACCAAAAGTCAAAATACAGTGCAATTACTATGATGAAATTAGGGAATTAAAAAGACCTGTTAAGGACTCAGAATAACCAAAACAGGAACACTTTAATAAAAAAAAGTCAAGGTCAGAAAACTCAAAATTTCAGCTTTCAAAAGAAGGGCTTTGACGGATTTCCATGACAGCATTATGTCTATTTTATTTCCGTGTCGCCTGAAAGTACAGGGTTCACCAGGACACTATATTGATTTGCAGGCTTGTCCACTGTGTACAGAGATTTCTCCAGATTTTCTGGAACTTTTGATGATATTAATGTTGTATATGATAAGATACTCATAGTCTTTGCGATGTTACACCTTGAAACATTATTTTTGAGATGTTCTACAGATTACTTCAGAGAAATTATGTAGATATAATGTTTTTGGGTTGGTTTTTTTTTGCAGATTGGCTAACCTCTGGCTATCTTCACTTTTTAGAAAATCTGCAAACTCTCAAACTCTCTAAAATGCTCTTTTTACATCCAGTGACCTGTTGCCCAATTAATGCCAACCTAATTAGTTGCAGTAGTAGTTGCAGTAGTAGCACTTGCTTTTCCAGCAAGTGCTACTAATAAAAAGTTCCCCATGCCTCAACCTTTTTTTGTCTCAGTTTAAACATTTGATATGTTTTCTATGTTCTATTGTGATTAAAATATGAATTTATGAGATTTGTATGATTGCATTCAAGGCAATGGGTTGGAGGTGGAGTTCACCGCATGTTACCTGTACATCATAAGGCAACATGCATGTCTTTGGAACGTAGGAATTAAGTACAGGCACCCAGAGAAACCCTCCACAAACCAGCCAGAAACTTGAATGTTTTTACTGTAAGGTTTTAAGACTACTTACCGTAATAGTATGCAATTACTAGTAACATATTAAAAATCATACATTATGATAAAATGATAAACATTAAAGGTTAATGTTTTCTCTGTTCTCATATAATCTTACCTTTGCCTCACACATACTCCCACACTCCTCTTTTCACTTCCACCTATTTCACATTGTGTATGGATTGTGTTTTAAATCACAAAGTGATGTTGCACTTGAATTACGAGTATGAATGAAGCTATAAACCATGCACTTGCCAGTGAATATACCCTGTAAATCATTAGAATAAATGCTAACTGCTGTGCATTCTATTGCAGAGATTTTAAGACCTTAATTTCATGAATGCAGTGGCTTGACTCTCATCAATATCAAATAGGCCAAGACATGATAAGCTATGCAAAACCATAATTTGAAAGGTTTTGCAATCCTCATTAGGCTTGAGAAGGAAATTGTTTTTGTCAGCACGAGAGGAAATAACCTCTATAGTAAATGTGCTGTAATATTTTAATGGAATACATGCATCAAGAGTGCATTTCTGGTATGCTGCCGAAAAGATGAATGTGATATAGAAAGAACACTACAGTGACCTTGATCATACAGTATAGTGTTTGCTTTTTAACATCAGAACTTGTGATGTGGTTCAAACTGAAATGGACTGATTTCTAGTTTTTGCACAAAAGAGCATTTATAATAACATTTTGTTATTACTATCTACAATTTATACTGATGAAAATATTATATATATCTTTATAACAAATGATCATTATTAATTACTGCAAAAAATACAGGAAAAGAAAAATTTGGAAAAAAAAGATTAACAGAAAAAAAGCATTTTGACTCTTTCTTGCTTTTTTCTGTACATGTCAGATGTCTAATATCAGAAAGGATCTGTTAGCTACTGCATCAGTGATCATATACACTTTCCTAAAAACTTTGTAATAACATATTGATTATAATAATAATAATTAATAAATACAGCTGGAACTGTATTTACTTTATTAGTGAATAATTAAATAATGAAGCACATAATTGTTATGGTTAGTGTTTTATCCAGTATGCTATTTTAATCAGCTTGTTGTGTCCGTGGTTCCTGAAAAAATAATTATACTCCACACAGCAGATTGTGACAATAATTATCTATATTCTGGTCCAAACACACAGCTACATTAAATAGTAACTTGAATTACTCCTGGCTACTACTACTACGTACATTAATGCTATTTGCTACCGGTAAAAAAAACCCAACAACAACAAGAAAAATATGTTATTTAGTAGTTCATTACTGTCTTTACAGTTATTAACATAACAACAAAATAGACACTACACAAGTTTAAAATGTCTAATCATCATATTAATGCCACATAAACATTTATAATTATGTTTCTGTTATTTTCTGTGCTATTAAAGAGATGGATACCTTGAAGCTGTAAAGAACTGAGTCTGTATTACTTGACTCTTGACCTGTGTATGGAAAGATAAGCTAACAGCAAACAAATATGAATGCACACTAACACAGTTTTATGGATCAAATTAATCCTGTAACCATGTAAGTTAGTGACCACGACCCCCCGAGAATGACATCCCATGATTTTCACAATATCATACACATGTGTTGTGCAACCACACATTAATTCTCTTTCTATTGAATATGAAGGAAAAGCAAGGCTCTACACCATCCATTCATTGTAAACTCAGAGTTGAAATTAATCTTTACAGGTTTACTTGTGTTCATAGAACAGTCTTCACCCATAAATATTCATGCATTATTTTATTTCTTTTCAGTCGCCCTATTTCCATTTGACTACAGCACAGTAAATTAGTCATAGAGAGTGAGTTGACACCCACTTCAGACTAAAACATCCTACAGAGAATGATTCAACAACATCTTAGTTAAGCAACAGCGCTCAACAAGTTGAGTTAAATATTATTTGAAAACCTGTAGAATATGTGAGAAAAAGAAACTCCCCAGGTCACCGTCGATAAACAGGAAACAAAAAAGGAACATCCCAAAATATAAGCCGAAGTTTCTCCAATCAAACAAGAGAAAGCCCAGGTAGAGAACTTAACATTACAAAAACAGGTTAAGGTTCATGAGTATTCTCAGCCAATAAAATAGATATATTTTCTAAGGGTGTAGCCCAAAGCAGCACCTGCAAATTGCAGAAATGGGGTTTCAATGCTGTATACACATTAAAAAAGCATAATCAGATCCACTAACCCTATCTGAAGAGTGTAAACAATTCCACTCTCCATTGTAAGTGATGGGCCCTCAAAAAGCGCAACCTGTGAAAGCCTTTCAGCATTTGAAAGAACAGAAAATGGAGAAATCTATCACTTTGTCAAGGCCTTTGGTTGAAAGTTTGGTTTTAACCACATATTTTAATATTTAATTTATGGTGAATATCGTGTTTGTACCTGGCCACAACAGGCCAAGGCAACAAATGTACAGGGTGCAAAGAATTTCCTCTCAC